>JAJHZJ010000640.1:1085000-1295385 GCA_023548195.1 Bettongia penicillata ogilbyi
TCTTCTCCAGTTCAGAGGACCTTGATGTCTGAAGAGGTTCAGATAATTTTACCCCAAAAATGAAAAAAAGAAGCTGCCCCTCTCCCCCAAACTGAAGGGCTCATTTATGTTTCTAGTACATACCACAGGCTAAATCAGAAGATGCTAAAGAACTAGCTCTCAAGGAAGTGCTTTGGAATCCAATATTATATTTTGACTCCCAGCAGATTAAGAGTATTTGGCCTTAGTTCCTAGTAAAGAGGAATGTGGGCATATAGCCAGATCAGGTGCTAAAGAAGGAAGATAATGTCCTGAATCAGGCATCTTCAGAAGCAAATGCCTAGTGACTTGTCCAATTTATTCTTCATTTAGAAAAAAATGAAAAAGAGAAAATTTGGTCTTTGGATAATCAGTCCAGAACATTCCACTGTCAGCAACATCCCCCATCTCTCAAGAATAGCAAGCTAAACCATTAAAGATGTGTGAAGTGTTTGGCCAGAAGTCACTCAGTGAAATGTGGCTTCAAGGATTGTTCCTTTCTAATTGCATCTTCCTACAGGGAAATGCCAGGATGAATTTCAGAAAGGAAAATGCCTGACTCTGGGTGCTCTGCCTGGACTGGCCTCAGTTGCTGGGCACCCTGACAGATCTCCTGTGACCTCTATCCTTGACCTCAGACCCCTCTATTCCTCTAGCCTTCAATCACAGTCTGGAACATTACCTTTTTCTCTCCACATCTTGTCCCATCCGCAGCAGCATCCAGCTTTGAGCGGCAAGAACCTTTCACAGAGCACCACAATGTCTGGCAAATGTTCTGTGAAACCATGAAAGGTACAGCCATTAGGAATAAAGACAACAATTCCTACTGATACAGCCCATGGAGGTCTGCAAAATGTTTTACCCTCAATCATCCTATGAAGTTGAGAAGTATATTATTATCATCCCCATTTTACAGATGAAGAACTAGAGGTTCTCTAAGGTTAAGTGACTTGTTCATCAACACAGAACTAGTAAGTGACTGAGGCAAGATCTGAACTATACTCTCAATAATCTTTGGAAGGATACACCAAAGATGTTATGATCACAGATTTAGAACCAGAAGGCAACTTTGAAGTCTGAGGCCCAAAGATGTGAAGTTACCTGCTCGATGTCATACAGGTAATGCGAGAGCCAGGATTGAACCCAGCTTCCCAAATCCACTACTCTTTCCATTATACCATGTTACCTCCCATGACTTTAAGTCCAGCAGCCAATTCAGTTCAAATACACTTGGGACTTAATTACTATATGAAGGATAGGGACCTAGAGTCTAGTTTTGGGAAAATTAGAAGATGGAACCATGTATCCTTACAATCTAGCATTGTTTTTACAGAATGTTTAATGAGACAATGAATAGTTCTTGATACATCATAATTGGTAACCATGATTACTAAGGGCCAGTCGTGGACTCTGGATTCTAATTATCACTCAGCATTCATACAACATTTGTTTCAATAGGTCTCCATCTATGTTTCTCCAACAGTACAAGTGGAATGAGTACACTTGCCTCCTTTCTGTTGAAGGAAATGGAAATTAACCAGATGGAAAGATCTCACTACTTTATGAGTTGCAGCTAACCAGTTTCACAGGAATATGGTAAAGGTATTGTGGGAACCTTGTATGAACAATTTAAGGATCTCAGTTTGCTTTTTAATTAAATGCAGTAAATACACATTTCCCCTAAACCAGCATTTCACATGTGGATTTTGAATGAAAGCATTATAAAATATTTAATCTAGAAAGGATTGCATGAATCTCCTATTTTATGCATAAGAAAACAAAAGCTCAGAGAGTGACTTGCCCAACATCCTGCCAGGATTAAAGGATCATAAATTCAGAGTTTGAGAGACCATCTAGTGCACTCTCCTCATTTCACAGATGGATAAACTGAGGGCAGGGAGGCTAAGTGCCATCCAGATACCATAACCAGGATTCAAAATCAGGCTACCAGATTTCAGACCCAGGACTCTTTCTTAATCAATAATGGAAGTTCTTGGAACATATTATGACCTTGTATATTTCATCTTTTATCACACAATAGAGAAAACTCATTAAAAGAATAATAAATATGAAGAAAAGGGACAAGCATGGTAAAGTGAAGTAAGCAGGATGAAGAAAACTCTATATAAATATTATATATATATATATGTATTTATGCAAAGACACACACACACACACACACACCAATGTAATGGGAAGCAACAAAAATTGAATGCCATGTAAATATAATGACTATTCTTGCCCTTGAAGAAAAAATGAGAAAATGTACCTTCTCTTTCTTCCTTGTAGAAGTACGGGCCGATGCGTTCAGAACATTGCATGTACCGTTAGCCCTGCTCAACGTGTTGGTTAGTTTTGCTGAACTACATTTTTCTCCTCATTCTTTTTGATTCTTTGTTATAGGGGATGGATATCATTGGAAATGAAGATGATGTCAAAAGATCACTGCTTTTTAGACTCAAGAAAATAAATGTAATCTTACAGGAGAATAAACACAACAAACTTGTCCTTGAATCTGGACAGAGAAGGGGGTTGGTATTATTTTGATCTCCCACCTCCCAACATGGTTGTATATTCAGCTAAGAAGGGCTTGTGTTCTTCCCAGGGATTTCTCCATGTGAATTCTCCTTCATTATCCATGGAGTGTGTTTTCCTCTCTTTCCACTGTGTTAGGAGAAAACAACCTTTCCCTTTTATTCTTTAGCTCTGTATGGTACCTTTTTATCCCAGGAGTTCAAGGCACTTAGTGGTATGTGAGTTTTTACCAGGCACAACCAGAAAAGATCAAAGAAATGAGACCACACCCCGCACAAGGTGTTAGTGGAGTTATCCTCATCCTCATCATCATGATCAAGGGGCCAGACAGAGAAGTAGAGTGTTGGGACTGAAGTCAGGAAGACCTAAACTCAAATCTGTATTCAGATACTTACTGGCTATGTGGCCCTTGACTTCCATCTACCTCCACTTCTTCAACAGTAAAATGGAGATAATAATAGTATCTATTTCCCTGTGTTGTTGTGAAAATTAAATGATAATATTTGTAAAATACCTGGCATATAGTGGGCATTTAATAAGTGTCTGGGGATAGATAGGTGACACATGGATAGAGAACTGGACCTGGAATCAGGAAGACCTGAGTTTAGATCTGAACTCAGACACTCACTAGTTGTGTGAGCCTGGGCAAGTCACTTAGCCTCTCTCAGCCTCAGTTTCCTCAATTGTAGAATAATAACAACACCTATCTCACAGGGTTATTGGGAGGGTCAAATGAGATAAAATTATAAAGCACTTAGCATAGTGCTTAGCACAGAGTAGGCACTATATAAATGCTTATTCCCTTCCTTTCCCCAATAATAGTAGCCAATATTTATGTGGTACTTTATAACTATTACCTCATTTTAGTGCAAGGGCCATGACCTAGGATTCAGAAGATACCAGTTAACTTAACCTGAGTCATACTAATTGATGATTCACTTGCTTTTCAATCTGCAAATCTCTAAGCACTTTGCTAGCTATGCCTTGGGCATGATGACTCTGCCTCCACTTAGGCCTGCTTGGCACAGCACCAGGGATACCAAAGACATCTGGCACTTACATCGACTTCCTGACAGAAGGTTGCATTGGGACCGTACTGCAGCTGGCACTGGTGGTGGATGTCATAGATCACTCCAGGAGCAATGACCTTGGACTTCAAACCTTTCTTCTGGGGGACATCATCCAGGCAGAACCCCCAGCCTCGACTGAGCACAAACATTCAACACAAGTAAATGAGGGCTGACAACAGTCATTCTCACTGATTCACTCAGTTGGCAGACGTACATTCCAATCTCAAAGCTTTCTCTCCATCCCATCCTTATTCTTCCACACCCTTAATCAAAGTTCAATTTTTCATTTTTCAGAGGGCAGAAACAACTGCATAGCAATTCAAGCAGTGCCCAGGCTGAGCTCAAGGCTGCTCAGCTAACATTAGCCCTATGACTACAGCAGCTTAATCTTGCAACCCGAAACAGTAGCAGTTACTGAGTGTGCTCAGTTTGAACTCTTCCTGATAATTTTCATTTGGGAACAACTGAGGGAAAGGACAGTTTCAGGAAAATGGACTCAGATCATGGAACAGATTCACAAAGAGCTAAAACAAAGAGAATGTCAGAATGGAAAAAGGAGATGCTTCCTCCAAGTGACTGTAAGCTCCTCAGGGCAAGGACTATTTGGTTTAATGCCCCAATACTTCATATATATGCAGATGTATATATGTATATGTATAGTGTGTATATATACATACATACTCATATACATACATATATACACACTATACCTATACACATATATACACACATACATACATATATATCTATATCTATCTATCTATCTATGCCTTGTGCATAGAAGATAAATTAATGCTTATAGAATAAACCTGGACAAATGATAAAAAATATATCACCAATAGGAGTCATCCTTGTGAACAGAACTGGTTTTATCCCCTAAGAGGCTTAGAAAGCAAAGCAAATGTAATGAAAGGTCTCTCCTGATGTCTCTTCAGTGCAGTGTTCAGCAGACAACCTGCTAAGAGCAGTAGTAGGCATTGCCCAGAAACAGTCTCTCTTTGGGAAACTATTAGAAAGGAAAGGAAGACTTTGGATGATTTGCCTTGGAGAAGCTCAGAAGGGGCTGTTTGGTAATTAGGAAGCTCCTTAACTACTTACTCAAGAAAGCGAGTGATATAATCCTTGCTACACTTGGACCATGTGAGTGGAGTGGGGTCATACTGGAGCTGACGGGACATGATGAAGGGGTGCCCTCCCACAGGCTCACAGTCATTTTCTCTTCCATCATGCTGGATGCCAAAACTAGAACGAATGTACACAGAACAAGAAAGAGCAAATTGAGTAAGATTAACCAAAGAGGAAACATTCATTTCTCTAGACCAAGACAAATCCATTTGCTTCACTAGGTTAAGGATCATAATTCAGTGCTGGAATGGAGAAAATTGTGTCCTGCAAATTATAGATCATCTCACCCATTTAGGATAGGAAGGGGCAAAAGGAAGGAGATTGCTATTTTGCTCTTGGTGTGGCAACATCCCCAACCAAGTCGAGAGTCAGGAGTTACGAGGCAAACTCCATGGTTCACTTGGCTCACAGCCCCACCTCTCACCCCAACTCTAGCCAATCTCTTCCAAATCCCTTTCCCCTCTCCCAACTAATACATGCCATCACACACTCTCTACTCTTGGGTTCCCCTCACTCAGTTCTCTCGAATATAGAAACACAAGCTTTTACCCCACCCTTATATAAACTTGCTATCTCTGAAATAAACATACAACTCTCATTTAGATTTCCTAACAGTTTTACTGCTAATAATGATAGAGAAGTACATATGTTATTATCTCAGTGAATCTGGGATTTTAGTGATATGGATACTCCCTCCAGTGTTGCAAATTATGATCTATCCGTTCCTTTTCACCCTGTGAAACTCTTGTCCATGACCTCCAATAAATTTTCCATTGAGAAACTGCCAAGCAGGCTAGAGATCTTCCTCCAGGATTTCACTCATTTCATGGGTACCATCAAAGAACTTTGGCTGTCCATCACTATTCCTTACTCTTGAGAGTTCTCCTCTTGCTATAAAGACCATTCCTCCTACTGGATCTTTCCTTAAGTTACTGTTTCTTGGTTGAATGACTTTTCTGTTTCTTAGGAATTTTGGGCCACTGGTCCAAAGAACAGCCATGGCTCACATCATAGGCTCCTATGATCACAGATCCAGAACTGGTGAAGGTCTCACAGGCCATTTAGCTCAACTTTCTCATTTTACAGATAAGGAAGTTTAAGTCATTTACCTAAAGCACACATAGAGGCAGAATTTGAACCCAGATCCTCTAACCAGAGTCAATGAGCTTTTTAACATACCATACTCGGCCTTTAGTAAAATAATTTTCATTTGCATTACAATATATATAATGTGTATAAATGTAGATAAATATATGCACACATGTACATGTATATGTATGTGTGTATATATTATATGTGTAAATGATGGTTCATCCACACATGCTCTTAATTAAATTTGAAGATAATATGGTAGGTAAAGTAGAAAGAACCATAGGGGTAACTAAGTGGTACAGTAGATACAGCACCAGTCCTGGAGTCAGGAGGACCTGAGTTGAACTGCAGCCTCAGACACTTATACTCACCAGCTGTGTGAGCCTGGGCAAATCACTTAACCCTGACTGCCCACTAAAAAGTAAAAAAAATAAAACTCACCCCTCTTCTTGTGTCCCTGATGCCATCCCTTCACCTTGTCCTTCATCAACTGGTCCTTTTAGAAAGAATGAAAGGAAGGAAGGAAGGAGGAAGGAAGGAAGGAAGGAAGGAAAGAAAGAGGAAAGAAGGAAAGAAAGGAGAGAAAGAAAGAAAGAAAGAAAGGAAGAAAGAAAGAAAGAAAGAAAGAAAGAAAGAGAAAGAAAGAAAGAAAGAAAGAAAAGAAAGAAAGAAAGAAAGAAGAAGAAAGAAAGAAAGAAAGAAGAAGAAAGAAAGAAAGAAGAAAGAAAGAAAGAAAGAAAGAAAAAGAAAGAAAGAAAAGAGCCAAGAACCTAGAGACCTGACCTGGGTTCAAACTCCAGCTTTGATACTTAAGAGCTTTGGGATCCTGGATCATAAGGTAACAGATTTAGAGCTAGAAGGGATGCTAGAATCATCTAGTACAACTTCCTTGTTTTACATGTGAAAAAACAGAATCCCAGAGGAATAAAATGATTTGGCAGAAGCTACATAGAGCAGAAGGCAACTTGGTGGCACCATAGTGCAGAGCATTGGGCCTGGAGTCAGGGAGACTGTTCTTTCTCAGTTCAAATCCTCACCAACTGTGTGACCCTGAGCAAATTTCTTAAGCCTGTTTGCCTCAATTTCTTCCTCTATAAAATAAGCTGGAGAAGGAAATGGCAAACCACGGCCGTATCTTTGCCAAAGTAACCCCCAATGGGGCCACTAAAAGTCAGATACAGTTGAAAAATAACTGAGGAAGAGAAAAGGGCAGAACCCAGGTGTTCTGACTCCAAATCCGCTGACCTTTCCACTGTAACAATCACTTCAGGTTTTGCGCCTTAGTTTCCTCATCTTAACATGGGGGTTATAGCACTCATACTACTTCTCCTCACAGATAAAATGTGAGGAAATTGCTTTGTAAACTTAAAACTTCCTATCAGTGAGTTAGGCTTACCTAACCCAGTGGAGTAGGAAAACTTATTCAGTGATATGAGCTGATGACCCTGGAGTGAATCTCTCCCCACCCACATTGGATTCTATCAGCCTCCCTGAAGTACACTATTTTGCCTCTGAGGTGCTACCCTCCTGGCAGTCCTGCCTCAGATTCACTGTTATCGGAAGGAGAAAATTTAAACAGCCTGCTTTGGATGAAGAAGATATAAACTCCTGGCCATGGTCATGCCCGTAAGCTTGTATTACTTTTGTACCAAAGTTTCTGATGAACACAAGCAATTCTTCCTGCCTCCTAATGTACAGCAACGTCTTTGGGGGAGTGAGCGATTTTTCTTTCCTTTTTCTATCCGTTCTATGAGAAGTTGTATGACTTACATATGATCCCTCCATTCATTCAGACCTGACATGTACTCACAAAAGAGCCAAAGAATTAATCTATAAACCTCTCATCCCAATAATTATCTCTCCTCCAACAGAGAATGTGGTTTGATGCAATGGTTTAAGTCAGCAGGTCCTCCCCAGATGGCTCAAAATTTCTTTTCTGACTCATCAACCCCTCTCTGAGCTTACCTGTTCAATAATTTATCAAAGTTCCAAAGCACTAGCAGTTCCATAAGAAGCTAGAGGAACTTCAATTTTTCTAATAATGTCTGCTTCCATATGCTAAGTCATATACCCAAGGACCACACAGCATGCTGCTGTAGCAGGTCTCAGGTCTCACTTTAACAGGATTGACTCCTGCAAAACACATCTTTCCATCACCTAATAGACCTAATTTCTCCAGTGTTTTTTTTCTTTCCTCTTAGTTTGTTCCCTCTTATCATAAGAAAACTTTCCTATCGTAAAAAGAAAAGCAGCTCTAGGAAAACAGAACCAGAAACTGTGACTATCCCATTGCTTTGTGACAGTAGTTCATTCTTGTCTAAAAGAAACCTGTATTATGATGTACTGGGAAAACCCTTGCCCATCAGGGGATGCTGGAGCTTTAGATCTAGTTATGCCCCCAGTGGGGTTACTGGGGGAATAGTAATGATAACAATAATTGCTAATATCTATAGAATACTTAAGGGACCTGTTATCATTGGTAGTTTCTTGGGGATACAGTGTTTCTTTTTCATGTCTTTATTCCCCAAAGGCTAACAGTGCTTCACACATAACAAGTCAAGGACTGGTGACTCCAGTGGTCTGGATAAGCCTTAAAGATTTTACTGAGGCTCAGGGATATCTATAGATTGCCTCTGGTCTGAAGGCTATCAAGTGACAGAGATATGATTTTGAGCTCAAGTCTTCATGACTCTAAGTTCACCACTTTATCCATTATACCATGGATCCTCTGCCTTGCCCATAGCTGATGATTAATAAATGTTTGTTGAATGGGATTTGATCCTCATTACAACCCTCTGAGGTACATTACACAGATGCACTCATTTTTACAGGATGAAAAACTGAATCTCTAGCCCATTTAGCTAGTAAGTGGACAATCCAGGATACAAACCCATACCTTTCTATTCTAAGATCAACCTCATTTCCACAACATACTACCACTTCCAAGCTTGCTGGACAAGTCACAACATTCCCATGTCCCAGCTTCCTTATTTGTAAAATGATGTGGAGCTGTGAAAGGCTTTCAAGGTCATCTAGACCAATCCCTTGATTTTACATATGAGAGAACTAGGGTTCAAAGGAGCTAGGTAACTTTCTCAAGGTCACACAGCAACTAAATGGTAGAATTAGAATCCAAAACCAGGTCTTCTATCTCCAAATCCAACACTTTTTCTTCCACCCTGCTGTTGTGCCTGTCTCGGTCTCTGCCCTGTATGCTACTCCAAGGGGTAACATGGATAGGGAGGTTTGTTCAGAGCACAGAGTCCATCTATTTTCTGAGCAGGGAGGGAAACAAGCTGCAGTGACTGTTCTGTTCTGATCAGTCTTTTTCTTCCTTGCTTCATTGTAACTTATTTGCTATTTATTCACTGGCCACAGATTTGACAAATCCATACAATAAGTAAATTAACAGAGAGAAAATACACGCGAGGTAATTCAATGGATTTTGTCTGCTTATTTTGATTATTTTATGATAGTATTTCTTCAAGAGGGGCTCATATCTATAAATAACATCTATTATAACATTTAGATTGTTTTCAATTAACTTAATTCATCAACATTTTCTGAGCTTGTGACTGGCACCACAATAGGATATAGAATTCAGCAGTAGATGAAATTATGCAGTTATGGATTGTCTCTCAAGAGTTCATACGTTTTATCCTATGCTTTCATTACTTAAAAGGGGTTCAGAGACATGAGCTAAAAGGAATTTTAAATCCTTCCCAGGGTACTGAATTTGTTGTCTGTCACCAGAAGGTAATTAGAGGTAGCATAGTACAGTAAAAAGAATGCTAAATTTAAAGGCACAGGACCCACCTCCTACCTGTGCAGATTTGGGAAAGTCATTTGAGCTCCTGGGATCTCAATTTACTAATCCATAAAAAGAAGAAGTTGGTCCAGATAACTAATCTCCTACTAGATTCCCAAATCCCTGTTTCTCTTGATTTACAATCCTATGCTAATAATGGTAAATCAATAGTGTAAAGTGAGAAACAGCAGTTAGTATTACTGCAGGCAAAGAGAGAGGAACTGCCCCACTTAACACACTTAATTCTGCTTTGCTAAAATTATACACATACATACGTATAAATTTAGGAATTACTACAGAAACTAGTTAACTTCCATCTAGATAAAACAACCCATAGCAGAGTATAGCAGAAAAAGTACTGGACCTGGGATCAGAGGAGATCTGGGTTTGAATTACTCCTTGATCATTCAGGAACCTTCTTTGAGCCTCAGTTTACCTATCAAGAAAACTTACTTCAAAGGGTATTTGAGAAGATCAAGTGAGATTATATATGTAACCAGCTTAGAATTCTACATAAAGGCCATATGTACATATATATTATATGTATATTTTACATTAATTTTGGTCATGCAGAACAAGTACTGAAAGAAACAAAAGACAAGCTCTTTTAGAAAAAGTTTAAAAATGTAAAAAATGGAATACCTGATTGCTAACTTTAAACCTTAGTTAATTCCTTTTGGGAACACTGGCTCTCACCATTAGGGTAATTTTCATTGTTTCTGATCAGTCCACTTCTTTCTATTTCTATTCAACTGCTATTATTTTAAATTAATTTATTTGTTATCAGTTTTCAACAATCACTTTCATAAGTCTTAAATTTTCTCCCACTCCCTTTCCCCTCCCTCCTCAAGATGGCATTAAGTCTTATATGGGTTCTACATATACATTCTTATTAAACACATTTTCACATTAGTCATGTTGCATAGGAGAATTAAAATGAATGGGAGAAACCATGAGAAAAAAACAAAACAAAAGGAAACACAAGAGAAAATAGTTTGCATCATTTTGTGTTCTGATTCCATAGTCCTTTCTCTGGATGGGGATGTCATTTTGCTTCAAGAGTCCTTTGGGAATGTTTTAGGTCCTTGCATTGCTGTGAAGGGCTAAATCTATCAGAAACAGTCCTCGCACACTGTGGCTGTTACTGTGCACAATGTTCACCCGGTTCTGCACATTTCATTCAGCATCAGTTCATATAAGTCCTTCCAGGCCGCTCTGAAGTCCTCCTGTTCGTCATTTCTTATAGCACAATAATATTCTATTATATTCATATACTACAACTTGTTCAGCCATTCCCCAATTGATGGGCATCCCCTCGATTTCCAGTTCTTCGCCAACACAAAGAAAGCTGCTATAAATACTTTTGCAAATGTGGGAGCTTTTCCCATTTTTATGATCTCTTTGGGATACAGTCCTAGAAACGATATTGATGGGTCAATATTGCATATTTTTGTACACATATTTTTGTCATCCTTTGGGCATAGCTCCAAATTGTTCTCCAGAATGGTTGGATCAACTCACAACTCCACCAGCAATGAATTAGTGTTCCAACTCTCCCACATCTTCTCCAACACTTATCATCTTCCTGTTTTGTCATGTTAGTCAATCTGATAGGTGTGATGTGGAACCTCAGAGTTGTTTTGATTGGCATCTCTCTAATCAATAGTGATTTAGAGCATTTTTTCATGACTATAGCCTCTAAAAACTCCCTATTCATATCCTTTGATCATTTATCAATTGGAGAATGACTTGTATTCTTGTACATTTGACTCAGTTCTCTACAAATTTTAGAAATGAAGCCTTTATTACAGATACTAGTTGCAAAAACTCTTTCCCAGTTTTCTGCTTCCCACATAATCTTGGTTGCATTGGGTTTGTTTCTGAAAAAATTTTCAATTTAATGTAACTAAAATTATCCATTTTGCACTTCATAATGTTCTCTGTCTTTTGCTTGGTCATAAATTTCTCCATTCTCCATAAATATAACAAATATACTATTTCTTGCTCCCCTAACTTGTTTATAGTATCAGCCTTTACACCTAGATCATGTATCCATTTGGACCTTATTCTTGTCAGGCATTGGTCTATGCCCTATTTCTGCTATACTATTATCCAGTTTTCCCAGCAGTTTTTGTCAAATAGTGAGTTCTTATCCCAGAAGCTGGGGTCCTTGGGTTTATCAAACAGTAGATTGCTCTATTTATTGACTACTATATCTTGAGTACCTAACCTATTCCACTAATCTACTCCTCTATTTCTTAGCCAGTATCAAGTGGCTTTGATGATTATTGCTTTATAATACAATTTGAGATCTGGTAGGGCTAGGCCACAACCCCTACCATTTCTTTTCATTAATTCCCTTGATATTCTCAACCTTTTGTTCTTCCAGATGAATTTTGATATTATCTTATCTAGCTGTAGAAAATAATTTTCTGGTAGTTTTGAATGGTACTGAAAAAGTAAATTAATTTAGGTAGAATAATCATTTTTATTATATTAGTTCAGCCTACCCATGAATACAGCTAATTGATTTTTTTCCCAGTTACTTAGATCTGACTTTATTTGTGCAAAAAGTATTTTGTAATTGTTCCTGGGTTTGTTTTAGCAGGTAGATGCTCAGGTATTTTAAAGTGTCTACCATAACTTTAAATGGGATTTCTTTTTCTATCTCTTACTGTTGGACTTTGCTAGTAATATAAAGAAATGCAAAAGATTTATGTGGGTTTATTTTATAACCTTCAACTTTGCCAAACTTGTTTATTATTTTAAATAGCTTTTTACTTGATTCTCTAGGATTCTCTAAGTATATCATCACATCATCTGCAAAGAGTGATAACTTAGTTTCTTCTTTGCCTATTCAAATTCATTCATTTTCTTTTGCTTCTCTTATTGTTAAAGCTAACATTTCTAGTACCTTATTGAATAACAGAGGTGATAATGGACATCCTTGTTTCACCCCTGATCCTACTGAAAATGCATCGAGCTTATCCCCATTGCATATAATGCTTGCTGATGGTTTTAGGTAGATACTACATATTATTTTGAGGCAGGCTCCATTTATTCCTATGCTATGCTCCCCAATGTTTTCAGTAGGAATCTCAACAACTATTCAAAAGTACAGATGTTAAATCCTTCATTAATATGTATTTTGGGGGCTCATTTTCATCACTAAATGCCCTGAAGTAGTTCTCAAATTGTTCTGGCAAAAATCATCTCCTCTGGTCTTCAGGTTGCAAGCCTCTGTGGGTGTGTTGTGAGATACCTCTTGTCATGTAGTTCTCTCTTTCTTGATTGCCTTTGAACATCCTTTTAAAAGGCTTAAATCTGTGTCTGACCCATCTGTTTATAATTTCTTCTTTTACCTAAGGGATGATACAACCTTGTTTTTAAAATGAGCTAGACCCTTAATTGATAACCATAACTCACTCTGGCACTTTATGGTTCACAAAACACATTTCTCACAACAGCGCAATGATGTAGGCAGACCAGGTAATCTCTTTAGACCCTTCTAGACTTCATTTGTGAAATGAAAGAGCTGGACCAGATCAGTTCTCTGATCCTTTCTAGCTCAAGTCTAAGGCTCTTGTCTTATTAAACAGATAAGGAAACTGAGGTTCTGAGAAGCTATGACTTGCCCAATGTCCCCGATTGAGTAAGTATCAACAAACTAGACCCCAGTCTTCTTAAGACTTAGTCTAGTGCTCCTAATATATCAGTATGATTTGAAAGGAAACGAACTATATATTTGAAGAGTTTAATGGTTTTTGTTTTCCATGAATACAATTTTTATTCAGTGCAGTAGAAACACAACATGGTACAGTATTAAAAGTGGGAGACCTAGTAGGTTTTTGTTCTAATTCTGTCTATGGGAGAGGAGAGGAGAGGAGAGGATAGAAGAGGAGAGGAGAGGAGGGGTGGGGGGAGGGGAAGAAAAGAAGAGAAGAAAGGAAAATCAAAGCAAGGAAAAGAAAAGAAAAGAGAAGGATTTGAATTTAAGTGAGAGAGGGCTGTGCAAAGTCACCAGCCAGATTTTCTCCTCTGGAGCCACCTTGGTCCGGTGGACAGATATGAATCAGAATGGCTGGAGATGGTCTAGGATGTGTCCTGACTAGCTCAGAATCGGTATAAATAGCAATTGTTTCTGGTTTGGCCAGAAACCCTGATGGTCTTCCCTTCCCAGATCTTTTTTTTTTTTTAAAGAGGTCGCTCTCTACTTCATTTCTTATTGAATCTTAATCACTGAATAGGCACTGCCTCAGTTAGTCTGAGACTGGTTAAAGACCTTAGCTCAAAAAAAGCCAAGGTCTCTCACTGCATCCTGGGCCAACTTCAGTTGTTCTGATCTATACCTGGCCACTGGACTCAGATGGCTCCAGAGGGGAGAGTGTGGCTGTCGATTTTGCACAGCCCTGCCTCACTTAAATCCAATCCACTTGAAAGTCATGACATCACCTCCCTGAGGTCATGGTCCTCTTAATGAACAAAGAATGAACAGCAATGACTGTCTTAGGGATAAAGATAAGAAAACTGCCTGGAAAGAGCTCCCCACACATTTTACAGGGTTAACATGAAGAGCAAATGGAACAAATGATGTAAAAATGCTTTGAAATGCATTAAGAACTATACAAGTATATAGTACTATCATTGCTACTACTATTACTAACATATCTCTCATTTCCTTCCCAGTCATACCTCCTTTCAAGGATATATGTTTTCTTCCCCAGAGAGGAAAATCAAGGTCCCCATTAAAATGATAACCAGAATTAATTACCCATCTGCTAATATGCCCTGTCCTCTGAGTTTCTCTCTGAGCCTCTATTCAAGTAGCAAATGTTCTGACATGTGGAAGCACTAAGAAGCTGAAGCTTATCCTTCATTAATCTCCTATCCCACTTCTCCCTTCAAGAATTTGGCAACCCTCCTGCAATTAGCTGATCAAATTAAATCAGTTAATATTTATGTTAATCTGGCTCTCTGTTTATTGGTATCTACTTTACAGTTTCATAAGTTACCAGCAAAAAGCAATCTAGTTTCAATGAGCTATTTATTTCAGAACTAATCAGTTGGCGAGTTGCATTGATTCTACCTCCAAAATATCTCTCCTTTCCAAACACATTTCCTTCATACTGGGTCACTCTGTTACCATCTCACCATCTTTCTCTGCCTCCTGCCTCCCATTTTCAGTTCCTTATGTGTGTTGTCTCTCTACCCCCACCTCCGTTAGACTGTATGATCCTTGAGGACAGGGGCTGTCTTTTTCATTGTTGTTTTTATATCTACAGCACTTCACCCAGTGCCTGGCACACAGTAGGCATTTAATAAATATTTATTGACTGAGAATCTAGCACAATAGCAGGTATTTAATGAAACACTTGTTGAATTAATGAATGAATGCTTTCACTACATATCCATTAAGTACTCTAGAGACAAATTACCCTTAATTTCATATGGGAAGCCTATTTCTGGAATATGATTCTTTCTAACTTATTCCAACTGGTTCAACAATTGCTATACTGAATTCTCAGGCTGTATGAGGGAGAATGGGTGACACGTAAAATTCTGGGTGGAGAAATATGTAAGGAGATGGAAATGAAGAAGAGGGAGGTAATTAGAAATGGAGGCAAAATGTTCCTGGAAGGGCAACAATAGCTTTCACCCCTGGCATCCCAAAACTGATTCTTCCTCTACTTTCTCCATCACTATTATTAGCTTTGAAGTCTGATGAACTCTGGGAAGTTCTGCTTACTCCCTCGACCAGGTGGCAGCAAAGTCTCATTTCCTTGATGTAAGTGGGATCAGGTTGTGGTGAACAGTATTGGATAATCAGAAATCTAGAACTTGGAGAAATCATAGAGGTAATCAATTTATCTTAGAGATGATTAAATCAGTTTAAGCCTAGGGAAGTATAATGACTTCCCAGGCTCACACAAGTAATTTGTATCTGAGTACTGTGGAACTAAAGGGCAAAGTAACACATGCCAAAACGAGGTTCAGATAAGATGGAGCTGCTCTTGCACTTAGGTCTGCCTGGCTCTATGTGGAGGATATGACAATGTTCTTTCAGTTTTCCCTTATTTTCCATTTCCTTCTCTCAAACTGGTAAGAAAATGAACAGTAGCTAGAACCCTACTCCATACTTAAAAATAATGGGTAGCGTTAGAGGCAGGTTGTCTCGCCCTTCTTGCACTACAAGAAACTTTTACACTGCTGAAGAAGTAAATCTGCATACTAGGCATCACCACAAACACTTGTTCAATAGCCTGGTTCTGTCTGGTAGTCTACACAGGGATAGGAGACAGAGACTAGATTTGTGATTTCTTTGGTATAGGAAACTCCAGGTTTGGGAAATATCCTCTACTAGTGCAAGCTGGCACCTTCCCTACAATGTGGAGCCTTAGAGAGCTGCCTATAGTGACTTGTCCAGCAGTGGCCACTATGTATCAGCAGCAGAATCTGAACTCAGATCTTCTTGGATTCAAGGCCTGTTCTCTATCCATTAAACCATGCTGGCTCTGGAGTCTACATGGAAGTAGAAGTGGCAGGTAAGGAGAAAAATGGGAAAAAGCATTTTCTAATCAGAACTATGAGGATGTATGATAGAAGACATAGAATTAGCAATGTACAGAAGAGAATGATTTCCATAATCACTTCATAGAGCTCCAGAGTCTGAAAGGAGTTCAGACATGGTGTAGTTAAGAGTTTCTTAACATGGAGTCCTTGAACTTATGTGTGTATATGTGCATGTATGCATGTATGTATTTATGCACACATACACATAAATATGTGTATAAATGTAAATAACCAGGTACATGTATACACATACGTGTACATGTTTAAGTATGTATACACACATATATGTATATATGTGATACATAAAAATGTTATTTGAAAACAATTGGCTTCCTTTGTAATCTTAAGAATTTTACTTTTTGCACTTAAAAAACTTTATTCTGAGAAGGGGTCCATAGGCTTTACCGGATGGCCAGAGGAATCCGTGATACAAAAATAGCTGAGACCTCTGTGGTCTAGTCCAACAGCTACCTGAAGAATGAGCCCTCTCTACAGAAGCTCCAGAGAGTGCTTATCTCCACTGACAGACCTCCAGTGACATGCCCTAAGGCGGTCTTTTCCGTTTCTTAGACAGCTGTAATTATTAAGAAGTCCTTCTCTGTGTGTAACCAGCATATGCCTCTCTACAGTTTCTACTCATATGTCCTCATTCTAGCCTCCAGGGCCAAGAGAATAGGCCTAAACTTTCTGCCACTCAACAGCTCTTCAAATATTTAAAGACTACTGTTATATCACCTTTAAGTCTTCTCTGCTTCACACTAAACATCACTAGTTCTTTAACTGATAACTTGAAAGGGATCACTTCAAGCCCCATTACAATTTCACTGGGAGGAAGAATAGTTTGATTGTAAAGAATTCTGGATTAGAAGCCAGACGACCTGGGTCCAAATTCTGACTCTCCCACTTAGTGCCTGTGTGGCTCGGGACATTCCTCTGGGCCTTAATTTCCTTATCTATATAATAAGGTTGAATTAGATGACCTCTAAGATCCCTCCCAACTCTAAATCTCTGATCCTCTGATTTCCCCACTTCTAGTCATGTTCCTGCTTCTCGATGTGCTGCTGAAGATAATTAGCTTTTCTGACTGCCATGTTACAGGGTAGACACATTGGAAGCTCCAGACATAACAAACCTCCCAGATCTATTTCATATGAATTACTGTCTAGTCATATCTCCTTCATCCTTACTTATGTCATTACCTGTGCCCAAGTTCATGGGCAACTGTGAAAGCCAGGGGGAGTCCTGAGTCTTCATTGATATTACAGCTCCGGTGAGGCTGGCACATGCCAGAGAGATGAGACAGTCCTAGGGTTTCACAGGGATGATTAACCCCAGCACAGATATCTTTCCTGGAAATAGAGGATAGGGAAAGCTGGT
Source organism: Bettongia penicillata ogilbyi (assembly GCA_023548195.1). Classification (NCBI taxonomy): domain Eukaryota; kingdom Metazoa; phylum Chordata; class Mammalia; order Diprotodontia; family Potoroidae; genus Bettongia; species Bettongia penicillata. The sequence goes on from JAJHZJ010000640.1 coordinate 1,102,596, forward strand.
CATTGAAGACAATGTTTAATAAAATATCATAAGAAAGAAACCAATTATAGTGTTAGGTAAGTATCTGGAATAGTCTGAAAGAATATCTGAAATAAGAGATACGAATATTAAGTAGTTTAAACTAAGCATCTATTGAAATTAGGTAAACTTCATTTTGGGATCATATCTCATCTATTGAACATAGCAATGGGACAATGGAAAGAGGACTAGCTCTGAAATCAAAGGATTTGGGTTTAAATTCCACTTCTGATGCTGAGTTTGTGTAACCTTGGGCAGGGGAGGAGGAGGACAAAGAAGCAGAAGGGGAAAGAGGAGAAGGAGAAACAGGAAGAAGAGGAGGAGGAGGAGGAGGATAACCTGAATTAAACAGCACCAACTATGTGCCATGCATTGTGCTAAGTGTTTAACAAGTATTATCGGATTTGATAATAACAGGGCTCCTAACAGCCCTGAAAGATGAGTGCTACTGTTATTCTCATTTTACAAAAGAGGAAACAGAGGCAGACATATAAGTGACTTCCTCAGGGTTACACTGCTGGTATGTGAGGCCACATTTGAATTCTTCCTGACTTTGAACCCTGAGCTCTCTTCACTACATCTTGTCCTCATCATCATCATTGTCATCATCATCGTCATCATCATCATTGTCATCGTAACGGATCAACAAACAGGAAGCAGTATGGCACAAAGGAAAGCTTGCTGGTTTTGGAGTCAGACTTGGCCTTGAGTCTCACCTCTGCCACTAAATCACTGTGTGATCTTTTGTCAATTTACTTCACCATAGACTTCAGTTTCCTCACTGTAAAACACGACTGGTTGAGAAGGCCATCTCTAAATCTATGATCTTATCACCTTAAGCCATTTATCTGCCTCATCAAACACACACTGTTAGCAAGCTGGCACTATTTAGAGACATTAAATAGAAAAGGTCAAACTTTTGAGTCTGGCACTCAAAGCAGATCAGAGTATATTCCTCATTCATGTTAATAAGCCTCTGTGTTTCCAAAATGGCAGGGTAGTAACCAGCTATCCATGAGTCAAGTCATTCATCTAACTCCCACTTCTATCCTGTCAGTACCAGGGCACAGTGGCAAAGAAGGAGAAGATCAGCAACTGAAAACTATATAGACCCAAGAGGATGGCATTAGTGACCCAGGAAGGGGTCAGCAATGTGAAATAGGAAGAAGGTGGTGCAGATGGTAGAGTTCTCAGGAGCCCAGGGGAACTAACACTGATTCAGACCGGATCAATGATCTAGAAATGGAAGGTGTCTTAGAGGTTAGCTAGTCCAACCCTCTCAATTTACGGAGGACAAACCTGAGGTCCAGAGAAGCTTAAGTTACTTGTCCAAGGTCACACATTAAGAGACAGACCCAGGATTTAAACACAGATCTTGATTCCAAATCCAACCCTTTTTCCTCTGTACCATATTGCCTACTATAAGGAGGTCTAGAAGTAGGTAATGGGAATCCACTCACAAGGGCTAGGACTTTAGGGAAGAGAGAATAGTTGCAGGTAAGGTATGATCCCACTTCCAAAGGAAATGGGGCCCTTGGATGAATACCGATCTTAATTCATAGCTAGAGTTATTGGGTTAAAGACTTAGTCACCACTGACAAGGCAAGAAGAATCTGAGCTACCAGAACCAAGGGATAAGAAAGGTCAATAGCAAGGATTACTTGTTACTGATGTACACATTGATAGGTACTTCTATTTCCCCTGCCTAGGAGACAGATCGATCATAGGGTGGGTCTAAGTTTTCAAGTGAGAGTTAAGTGGCCGCAAATGGAGGGGTATGGGATTAAGGAGTCAAGTTGGATATTATAGCACTCTGCTTCCAGGGCTCCTTCAGTTTGGTATGAGGAGTCCAGAACTTAGAGCTTCCTCTCACTTTATCAGCTGGCACTGTATCATTTTTCTCATTTACCAGATTCTTTATTATACCTGCAGGGGTTGGTTCTAGGCAGAGAAGTGGCTTTTATGTATCCTTTACTAGACAGCTTCGTTACAAATGTTCACAGGGACCATGGGACCTTGTAGGGTCTAAGCAGCGCTGATGGCGATTTTTCTTTAAGATTAGTCTTTTTTTTTAAACATAGCTGTTATTTCTAATATGACATTCCCTCTCTCACTACTGCTGAAAAAAAACCCAACTTATAACAAAGTACAGTTAAACAAAATAAAGTGATAAACTGACCACGTCTGACAGCACATACTCTGTTCATCCACAGCATCCCAGAAGGGTACAGAGCAGATAGTACGCAAACTTACCTCTCCTCCCACACACATATACACCCCTAGTACATTTTTCTCTGCCCCCTTCACACTGATTCCCAATGGCCCCTGGTAAAAAATGGGAAAAGGGCACCAAAACAATGATAATTAATAAAGATAAAATAGTTAACATTTATATATCACTTACTATGTGCCAGGCACTGTGTTAAGCGCTTTAGAATCATGATCTCATTTGATATTCACAACAACCTGAGAGGTAAGTACAATTATTATTCCCATTTTACAACTGAGAAAACTGAGGTCAACAGGGGATTACACAGCTAGTCAGTGCCCGAGGTCGAATTTGAACTCAGTTCTTGCTGATTCCAGACCCAGCCCTCTATCTGTCTCAAGGTTATCACAAGTCACAGAGGATATGTTTGACACAACAAATTGTTCTAACACACTTTTTAAAAATATATAATATTTTGTTTTTCCCAATTACATGTAAAATCCATTTTTATTCACCGGGTTTTTTAAATTTTGAGTTCCAAATTCTCTCCCTCCATCCCTTTCCACCCTGCTCATGGAGAAGACAAGCAACTGATTTAGGCTGTACACGTCTGACACACTTGCTGAGGAAAGATCATTTAAATCATTTAAAATGATTTCACAAAAACTACTCGCATAAGTGGTGGGATGTCTTCAGGACAAGAAAATGCTCTTTGCCAACAGATGACTCACTCCAACACCAAAGCCGTCATGAATTTCACTTCTAAGCCCTCAATGCATGGGGTTTATGTGGGGGCTGCTTTGGCTACACAGACTCTCCAGGCTTTGATGTCAATTATGCTGTTGGAAAGACACTGGCACAGGGGAATCCTGCCAGTTTTCATTAGCCCATAGCTATAGCAATAACTGGGATAATGGAACCAGTTTCAAAGATTTCTATTTACAGAAGAGCATCAGGAAAGATTTACGCATGCACTTTGCTAATGGCCACAGCTGCCACAGAAATTTCCAAAATATTTTGTTTGGTCATACACGATGTCCCTTTTGGGGTCCCTTTTGGACACATAGGAACACTAGATAAACACTTTTCCTCTCCTAAATAATCATGCTGCCAACAGGGCTTCTTCATTTCATTTTAAGGAGCCAGGAGTCCAATAAAAGGAGTAATGATCAATAAAGATGATGGAGCAAATGGATAATTTATTAATCTTACTAATGAATACATTCTGGGGTCATTCAATTCATGTAAGTATTGACTGAGCACCTGTTATGCATCCAGCAATGTACATTAGGCTCAAAGGAATACCAAAAAAATGCCTATTATGACATTATCCCTTACTTCAAGGTGCTTATTTTCTTTTGAGTGATTATATATTACCTAAGCCCCAGGACCACCAGTTAAAATTTGCTTTGTAGCACTTCTTGATCCAATTTCCTACTATCTTATCTAGAACATTCTATAATCACATCTCCACATGTGCACATACACATCAATCTTCTAAATCTGATCTGAACATTTCTCATCTCCTTGTCTACTGGTTTCTTCCCTGCTGCCTTCCTGTACCCCTAAGTTATCTCCATCCTGATAAAGCTCTCACTAAACTCTACCATCTTCTTAAACCTTTATCCTATCTCTCCATACTTTCATAGCTAAAGTCCTAGAAAAAAGTGGTCTTTACCCATTGTTTCTCCTTCCTGACCTTTTACTCATTTCTAAACCCTTTGCAGTCTGGCTTCTAACCTCATCAATGAGCTACAACTGTTTCCTCCAAAGTAACCACTGATCTCTTGATTGCCACATCTTTTTCTCAATTCTCCTCCTTGACTTCTCTGCAGCAACCTGACATTGCTGACCACCCTCTTGGATACTATCTCCTCTCTGCTTTTTGCATGACATTTTCTTGTTTTGTTTCTTTTCCGTAGGTGTCTAAACACTACTTCTCCATCTCCTTGGTCAACTTATCTTCCATATCACACCCCCTAAGTGTCGGTGTAGTAAAGGGTCCCCTTTTTTTACAAACTTTCTATTCTTTCCCTCTATGTACTGACCTCATCAACTCCTGTGGTTTTTGTCACCTTCATACAGGTAACTTCAGCATTTCTATAACCAGCCCTAGAGCCTTTCCTACAATTTAGTTGTGCATTTCTAACTGCCTACTGATTATTTCAAACCAAATGTCTCCTCAGCATCTCGAACTCGACATGTCTAAAACTGAATTCATCTTTCTGGTCAAACCTCCCTGCCTCCTGCATTTGCCCTGTTCTATTGACAGCACTATGATTCTTTCGTTTTTTCAGGTCTACAGCTTCCACGTTATCCATGGCTGCTTACTTTCCTTTAGCCCACATTTCTAATCAGCTGCCAAGCTCGGCCATTCCTACCTCCACAAAATCTGCATCGTGCACCTTCTCTCTGATAAAAGAGCCACTGCCCTGATTTGGGTCCTCATCACCTCTTGACTGGACTATTAGAATAATTTGCTTCCTAATTGGCCTCCCTGTCTCAAACCCCTTCTCTTTCCATTCAACTCCCACAAGTGCCAAAGTGATTTTTTAAAGTGCCAGTCTAACTTCATCACTCCCCTAATCCAGTTATATAAACTCCAATGACTCCCCATTGCCTTTAACATCAAATATAAGTGTCACGGTTCATCTTTAAAACCCTTCACAACCTGACTCCACTCTACCACATAAATTTATTATCCATCATTCTCCTTCTCACACTTCATGGTCTATCCAAGCTTCTTCCTCACACAAGATACTCCCATCTCCTATCTCTATGCCTTCACATTATCTGTCTTCCAGTTATTCTCCTAGATTCCTTGTTTACTTCACAGCTCTGTTCAAGAGACATCTTCTAAATGAAACATTTCTATATCCGCCAAGTTGTCCTCTCCCTCCAAAGCTTTACCTTATGTTTATGTTGTACGCACATACACACACACGCATACATACATATACGTACTCCAATAGAACAGAAGCTTCCTGAGGACAACTATTTCACATTTGCCTTCTCAATGCCAATACTTAGCACAGAGCCTAGCACACAGTAGGTTCTTAACCACAGCTGGTTCATTAATTAGTTGCATGGATGATTAGTTCCTCTCAGATGCTTTCCTAGACAAAACTACTTGAAGTGATCTCAGCTATGTAGCAAACACAGTGACACTTCAGCAGAAATGTTCTATGGCTTCATCCGAACAACTCAAGTCATAGAATAAAAGTGTAGTAGAGCTATTTAGAGACCAATGAATTTTTAATACTTCAAAGGTCTGTGATTTTTTTCCCCCTTTCTGTGACTGCTTTTTCCAATAACACAGACCTTAACCCTTCTGTCCCTTAGTAGATAGACTTCAAGAACTTCCAAGGCCAGAAAATATATCACCTTTTATCCAATCTGCCTAGTGAAGCTGTCAATATGCATTTATTAGGTACCTATTATGTGCTAGTTGTGGGGCATAAAAAGATAAAAATAAAGTAGTTCCTGCCTTCAAAGAGCTTACATTCTAACCAATATTCTTTCTGCCAAATCCCTTTGTCATAAAACATAATGGTAATTTTTATTAAATTAAGCATAGGGGTTATATATGGAAGGCAAGAGAAAGGGCAGGTCAAGTGCTATACATGGACTTTGAAGGACCTAGGTACAAGCCCCACTTGGAACACTTAATCACTGTGTGACCATGTGTAAATCAATTAGTATCTCTAGGTATAGGAAACTAGATTGCAGTTTTCTCATCTGCACAATGATGGAGGTGGATGTGGTAGCTCCAGACCTATGAGTACAAGTTTTTAGAAGAAGAGTGTCTTACATGCTTCCCTTTTTGCCACCCTCCCAAGAGGGGTTTTTGGAATTAATAGTAATGGAGGAGCATATTTGAACTTTTCCAATAGGATGTCCAGGACAAATGCAAATTTCATATTTACATTCCTTTAAAATCTACATATCTGAACAATAATCAAAGAATTTACACCATGAGAAGTTTCTGGCTACACATACATCTTTGTCCCTGCCTTGCACATTCCCTCTGTGCATCAAGGACAGAGCTATTCCAAAGTTGTTCTTTCATTCCAGGCATTTACTCTGACTCCAGCTCCCCCTTGGCTCTAGCACTCTGCCCCCTCGTACCCTACAGTGTTCCTGAGAAGCCAATTTTGGTGCAGTAGGAAGAAAAGCTATAGGTAGCCGTGATCAACAAGCATCGCTGTGTGAACTGACTATGGCAGGAAACATTCAAATACACAATCTATATTCCATTACTAACTTTAGCAACTTAAAAGAACCTGGTTTCTTTCTTTTTTTTTTTTTTTTTGGCCATTCAGCACTTTCTTCCTGGAAGAGACCTTTGAGGTCAACTAGTCCAATACTCTCATTTTACAGATGAGGAAACTGAGGCCCCAGGGAGTGAAGTGATTTTCCCAAAGCTATATAGACAGTAATGGGCAGATTTTGAATTCAAAACCAAATCCTTTATTCCCATCTCAGAAAGCTTTCCCCTGCACTGAGGTGCTCTAAAATGCAATCTGCAGACTCACGCCAGCATTTCAAGTAGACCTTATGTATTACCCAAGATTTTGGATCATCCATGTCACTTTGCTCCCTCCATTAGTACAATAATTGGAAATATTAGAAAAGTAGACTCCAAGAAATGGAAGAGAAGACAAAGGTATAGTCAGAAGGCCCTGCTCACTTCTCACACCCTCCCCATGTCCTTCCCTCCTCCAGGCATCCCCCAGCCCTACATTCAGGCTGGGCTCCAGCTGTGGCAGTACCTGGTTAGGAGGACGGCCACATCATGATGGGCGGGGTTGAGGTCGCTCTTTGGATTGATGCTTTTCTGCCACTTGCAGAAGCTGGCCAGCGTCTTGTCTGCATGGTGAACTATTTTCAATCCTTGCTGGAGACAGAAAAACAAGGGATCAGCCTGAGGTGGCTGTGGGACTAGTAGATCTGCAGTGGAGCCCCTGGAAACACTGTGAGTTCAACAGACTAGGCTCTGATCCAGGGGGAAGGGACTCCTCCAGAACATGAGTAGTAGTTTAGGAAGCAGGGATTACTCTCTCCAGTTCCATTAACAGAGTTGAGGAACAAGGGCTCATAAAATTTGGAGCCAGAAGGACCTAACGATTTATCCAGTTCAGTTTCCTCATTAAACAGGTCATTTGATTCACTCAAGTCCACAAAGGTAACATGTGACAGTGTCCAAACTTGAACCCAGATCTCTGATCTCCTAACCAATACTCTTTCTACTGTACCACAAAAATGAGAAATTAGCATTTGGGCAAAACAGCCTTGGAAGAAGAAAAGAAAATAACACTAAAGATTTAGAAATCTTTCAGGGTCTATTGTAATTGATTGGGGGATTCTTCCCTCTCCTCCTTCCAACTGTGCCAGTTCACCAGCCTCACTTTTTCCTCCTGAGCCATCTGGATTCAGTGGCCAGACATTCATCAGGATGACTGGAGATGGCCCAAGATGCAATGTGAGACCCTCCCTCACTCAAAGCAAAGTCAACTGTAAGTCATGTCATCATTTCCCTGAGTTCATGGTCCTCCTAGAAAACGAAGGACTAACACAACACAACCTTCCATGCTTCATCTCGTCCTATCAAACATACATATTAAGAAGGGCCTCTTGGCTTTGATCTTTAATAATTAGAAGATAAAGAGACTGGGGAAGGGGTGGTTCAGTAGGGATTCCTACAATCCTGGGGCTGCTCTGATAGTATTTTTGTTTATGATTTTTTTTCTTATATCTATATCCTTAATACCTAGCATATTGCCTCACACACAATAGGCACTTCATACTCACCTACTGAATGAAATGGTTCTGTGTTCATTTGGCACCTTCCAAGGTGGCTAGATACAAAACAGCTGGGTCCGTCTGCCTATATTCTAGGGTTACCAACTATTATGCAGTTTCTAGATGCCCACAGCCTGCATAACAGGCCTCAGGTTCAGTTTCAGGGCTGTATCCAATGGGCAGATGTCAAGATTGGAGTGTTCCCAGATATCCCTCTCAAGTCCATGGTTACCATAAGGTGAAAAGACTTGATCCATTCCAAGTTTTAGTGATACCAGGATCCAGAGGGTAACTAGAATAGGGGTGCAATGGATAGAATACCAAGACTGGAGTCAAAAAGATTCTTTCTGAGTTCAAATCTGACCACAGACATTTACTAGCTGCATGACCTTGGCCCAGTCACTTAACCCTGTTTACCTCAGTTATCTCATCTGTAAAATGAGTTGGAGAAGGAAAGGGCCAACTACTCTGGTATCTCGGTCAAGAAAACCCCAAATGGGGTCATGAAGAGTTAGACACAACTGAAAAATAACAACAGGAATGGGAGATAAGAATTGCCAGGAGGCATGGATGGAGTGAAGAAGAAAGATCATTGCTGGGTCCACTTATTAACTCAACAAGTATTTTCACAGATCTGGAAACAGAAAGGACCCGTCATTTTATGGATGAGAAAACTGAGGCCTGGGAGTCAAATGTTTTGACCAGAATCAGACAGGTAGGAAGTATAAAAGATAAAAGTTCAATCCAAGTTCTCTGACCTCAGAGTAAGTATTTGGCTATTTTTCTCCAAGAATACAAAACAAAACTCTCTGCCCTCAAAAAGCTTATACTTTATTGGATCATGATTAAGCTCCAGGGCATTTTCTCCTTGCTTAAACTGCTTCTGCAAGAGCAGCCTTCCAAGGGCTCCAACAGAGCCGTTACAAGAGAAGAACGAATGTTACCCAGAGAAGGCTACCTACTCCCTGAAGCCTCTGCTCTGGATCTCCTAGAGGGAACAAGGGGTCACCTTAGATAGAGCCAGGGGTCCCAAATCAGGAAGATATGAGTTCAAATTTGATCTCAGACACTACCTATGTGTCATTTAGCAAATCGTTAGCCTGTGCCTGTCTCAGTTTCCTCAACTGTTAAATGATAATAATGATACCCACCTCCCACGGTTGTTGCAAGAATGAGATAATATTTGTAAAGCACTTAGCACAATGCCTGGCACAGAGTACACATTTAATAAACATCTGTTTCCTTCCTCTCTTCCTTTTTGGAACCTAAGTGAGCTGAGTAAGTATGGGGTTTGAAGTGAAAGATATAGCTGTCAGTCAGGAAAAACTTAGGATTTTACCATAGAAACCAATATCAATTATCTTTATGTGGATTGAAATGACACAGTATGTAGATGATTCTGTCAGCTAAATGGTTGCAAAGCAGATGGGCACTGAATTGTGGAAGGGGTTAAAAGGTGGGGGTGGGGAGATTGATATTCAGGGATGATGTAGTCTTACTGAGGTCTCATAATATGGCCCCATTATTTTTTTTTAAATCTTTATTCTTTAAAAAAAATATGAAGTAGTAGGCTTCCTACAATGCCCAGCAGGGCTTTGTACCAAGCAGTGAAATCTGCCAGCCTCCTGCCCACCAACCCCATGCCTGAACATCATGCACCACAGCCAACACTATTGAGCAACAATCTCAGAGGGGTTCCTGCTTCCCTGGAGTCACTTATTTTAAAATATCTCTCTCCAGCCCCTGCACCACTCCAATCCCTACCCTTTATTCCATTCCCAGTCATCTTTCTACCTATTACAAGTTGTCTTCCCTTGGGGAAATACAAAAGAAGATGACTCTGCAAGAGGAAAAGAATATTTATCAGGAAAAGCTTACATAGAAGAAAACACATTGTCCTCCCTGCTGTTACTCATTCCCTCTATGTTCTCTGTAAAGATAATCTATGGGAATGGTCTAAAGATCGTCAGTCAATAGAACAGGGCAGCAGCTCTCAACCAGAAGAGGGCAGTAAGTCTCAAGTTTTCCTAAAGAACTGTTCCCCTAAGATAAAGAAGCAAATTTAGTCTCCAGTAAGGAAGCACATATAGGGCTGGCATTAAAGAAAGGATGAACTGAGTTCTAGTATTTCCTCAAACACTTCCTACTGTTGTGGTCCCCTGGATAAGTTACTGAACCATTCCCAGGGTCAGTTTCCCCATCTTGATAATAACAGTGCCTTAATATGAGGATGAAATGACACATGGAGAAAGCACTTTCCCAAAATGCCGACTGTTATTATTATCCCCCAAACAACAGCCATATTTCTATATCGATGGCTTAAAAGACAGAGATAGGTGGGCCTTGGGACTCTATGCTACAACCAACTTCTAAGGCATTATGTCCAAAGCAACAAGACTGCAGCTGACTCAATCAAGAAGATGTAGCCTATGGCTTGGCCACAGACTTTTTTAAAATGACAATTGTTTTACTTCTTAATAGTCTGCTGTTGTTATTGTTGGAACCTCATGAACAACGCTTCATCTGTTTTAAGGCAAGGACTCGGACTAGCTTTTCTGCTAATGTCTCCTTATGGTATGTAGGCATGAGTGTTGAAAATAGTCCTGTCTCTGAAGGGAGAGGACCTGACTTCAAGTCCCACTTCTGATAATTACTTTATGTACAACAACTCATATATGGACAGTTCACTTAACTTTCTTGACTATGCTCAGTTTCCTCCACTGTAGAATGAAGGTTTGAACTCCTCTCTTGGAATCCCTCTGACTTGGCCAATACGTTGTGAAATCTTGTCATTTCTATCTTTACAACATCCCTCCTATGCCTCCCACTTTCTCCACTCACACTGGTCAAAGGCCCTCATCATTTTATGCCTAGATTATTTCAATAGCCTATTGATTGGCTTCCCTGACTCAAGACTCTTCCCCATTATCATCCATTCTTTCACTCAGTTACCAAAGTGATTTTCCTAAAGCACAGGTATGACCATATGACCTTTCCTATCTAATAAACTCCAGTGGCTCCCTGATACCACTGGATCAAATGTAAAATTCTCACTTTGGCATTTAAAGTCCTTTTTAACCTTTTTAAATGCCAAAGTGAGAATTTTGCACTTGATCTTTTTAACATAGTCCTTTCCTACTTTCCTAGTCTTATACTTTATGACCTCCACATACTTTACAATCTAGCAACACTCATCATTTGGCTGCTATTCCTAAGGGACATACCATCTACCCACCTTGTGCCTTTTTTTCTCTCAAATTGGTAGGTACTTATTTTATTTCTTTGCAATTTCCTCCCATTGTAGGGTAAGAGAGACCCTTGTATCAAAAATATATGTTCAAGCAAAACCGATTCCGCCATTGACCATGTCCAAAAATGTGCGTCTCATTTCGCATATTTAGTCTATTACCTCTTGGTTAGTAAGTGGGTAGCGTTCTTCGTGGTCAGCCCTTTGAAATCATGAAATTACGTTGATCAGAGTTCCTAAGTCTTTCAATATTGTTCATTTTTAAAAAATAATATTTTATTTTGTCCTCAATTGCATGTTGAAACAATTTTAGGTTGTTTGATATTACAATGTTTTTGTTACGTTATATTTCTCCTGATTCTGCTCACCTCACTCTGTACCCAATTATACAGATCTTCTCATGACTCTTTGAAGCTTTCTAGTTCATTTCTAATAGTACAATATTATTCACTGGATGCATATACCATACATTGTTTAGTCATTTCTCAAACGATTAGGTACCCCCTTAGCTTTCAGCTCTTTGCTAAAAAGAAAAAAAAAACCAATACAAATATTTGTATATGTGTAACTCCATGACTTTTCATTGACTAGTCTTCATGCCCCGAATGCTCCACCTCCTTACTTCTTTCTTCTGATTTCCCTGGCTAACTTCAGGATTCAGCTCAAATTCTGTCTTCTGCAAAAGGACTGTCCTGGTCTCTTCTGATGAGATTGAGTTCTCTCTGAGATTACCTCCCATTTCCAATGTATATATCACGAATGTATATAATAGTGTGTGTGTGTGTATGTGTGTGTGTGTGTGTTGTCAGGGCTAGAACTGTTTCTCTTTTTCTTTTTTCCTTTTATCCCTAGTATTTAGCACGCTGCCTGACCCATAGTAAGTTTTTAGTAAATGTTTGTTGACTCGGTAAGTGTTAACTGACTGGATGACTGAATGAACTACATGATCAAGGCCTGTTTCAATTCCAAATTCTATAATCTATCTTTGAGTTTGGCATCTAGGGAGAGCTTATGCAGGAATCCCAAAGGGACTGTCAACTCACATATGCAAATACAGAATGGAGAGGTTCCTAAAAAACTATTTTAAATAAAATGTTTAAAAAGGGACTCATCTTTCACACAAATTAGGGAGGCAGTGTTGTACAAGACAAATATTGACTCTGAATTCACAAGTTGCCAGTTTAAATCCTGCCTTTGACAATTAAAACCTGTGTGGGTTTTTTAATTAAAACCTTGGGCAAGTCACTAAGAGAAAAAGACAGATGAATTTTAGCATAGCCTTTGGGCTTGTTTCTTCATCAGTAAAGGGAAAGGATTGGACCAGCTAGCCCCTGGGATCACTCTCATAGCATCTATGATTGTATTAGATGTTCTTTAAAGAAACTCTTTGGTTAAACCTTCCATCAAAGCAAATTATTTATTTGGTAAACTCAAATTAGAGATACTTTTATAAAGTAGGTCCCACCCCACCTAAATACACCATAGCGCTCCCCAGGAACTGGATATCTGGAAGATAAAGTAGGAGGAAATGGAAACAGTGAAGGAAAATTGTAGCTGAGGAGAAATGGCCTGGAGAGGAGCAAAGTCTTTCAAAATAAAGGCACAAGAGCCTGATGTTACATCATGGGAGGAGGAATGTCTTGACAACAAGAATGAGAGGGTGGAAGGAGAAACTCAGGGAGATCTGAGAAGAGGTGGCAGTAGTAGGCAGATGAGAGATGAGAAAAAGACTTGAGCTGCCATAATACGACAAGAAAAAGGCAACTCTCTGGGTCATCCCAAAGGAATTTCTAACTAATAGACACCATAGACATTAACTACATTTTTGCAAAAAACCTAATTGGAAAAATAATATTTTTATGTGTTCACAGATTCCTAGAGTTGTAACACCTTCATTTTACAGGTAATGATGATAACAATACCCATTCACATTTCTACAGCACATTTAGGGTTAAAAGACACTCTCCTCACATCAATCCTGAAAGACAGTAGCACAAGTATTATTCCCATTTCACAGACAGGGAAATATTGGCTTATGAAGGTCAAAGGGCTTGTCCAAGGTCACACAGCTGAGAACTAGAAAGAAAACTCAGTTTCTAGACTTCTAGTTCAATCAGTGACTTTTCTACTAATATTACACTCGTTTGTGAAATCATTTTTTCCTCCACCCTCACAGTCACAATTACATTATTTCAAAGTCATTTTAAAAGGAAATTTTTAATTTAAAATGTTTTATTAAAGTTAAATTTTAATACTATTTAAAATAACATTTTAAAATAACATGAATTTTAAAGGAATAAAAGTATAAAAATGTTTTATAGAACTGAATTGCTTTTAAGAATTAAGAATTACAGGGTAGTTCATAATTGCTGCATTTGGGGACTTCCTGGGCATTTGAGTAATGGCCCAGTGGGGATGGAAGAGCTCTAGCCAGACAAAAGTACTTAAAATGCTTCCAGTGGGAAGCCCACTGACATGTTATATTTCTTTGAAAACAGAGGGGAAGCAACTTGTAGAAAGGAAGAGTTTTTCAATGTTAAATCAATCATGATGAAACCAAAGAAAACAGAGGTTAAGTGACTTACCCAGGGTCACACAGTGAGCATTAGACGTCAGACTTGGGTCAGAACTATGTCCAGAAGAGATGTATATGAATTTTGGCTCTGTCACTTACCAGCTATGTGTCCATGAATATTTACTTTCACTCTCCTAACCTCTATTTCCTAATCTGTAAAATAGAAATGGTGCTATTTATATTACCAACTCATGGGTCTATTATAATAAAAAAAACTTTTTAAATTATAAAATGTAACATAAATGTGAATTATCACACAGCTACTAAGTGCCTAAGGCCAGATTTGAACTCAGGAAGATGAGTCTTCCTGGCTTCAGTCCTAGTTTATTCACTATGCCACCTCCTGCCCCTCATGTACTCAAGGCTTTAAGAAAATGGGAACACCGTTCCTCAAAGACATTCTATATTTTCCCACCTCCATGCCTTTGCTTATGCCATCCCCTAAGGCTAGAGTACCATCCTTCTACTAACTGCTCTGCCTGAAGAAATAGTATCCAGTCTTCAAGATCCAGTTCAAATGTGGGCTCCTCCACTGAACCTTTTCTGATTCTTTCCATTAAATGTGATCTGTCCTCCATGCTTCCACAGAACCACTCACATGAGATTTATACTTTACCTTGCACTCTAATTATCTACTCTTTGAAGCCAGGAACCATTTCTTTTAGTTTTCTACCTCCCCAAACCTAGCAGAGAACCCTGCAAACAGTGGTGGCAAAAATGAATATTTGTTGGATGAATGAAGGTACTTAAGGAAAGGGAATGTCTGTAAAAATCTCAAAGATTTTTAAAAGAACAGGGACTCCATGAACCTTGAACAACATAACTTGACAATGGACAGAAAGGTGAAAGGACAAAAAAGATATTAATCAAGAAATGAAGTGATCCCAGATAGAAAGTCTCCTTAAACTGCCTCCCTCCTGACTGAACAATATAGGGAATACCTGCATTGAAGCAGCTAAGTGCTACAGTCTATAGAGTACTAGACTTGGAAGCAGGAAGGTCTGAGTTCAAATCTAATTGTTTCTTCATCAGTAAAGCGAAGGGATCAGACTAGCAAGCCCCTGGGATCACTCTCATAGCCTGGGCAAATCAACCTCTCTCTGCCTCAGTTTTCTTATCTGTAAAGTAGGGATAATAATAGGATCTACCTAATCATTGTGAGGATCACATGAGATACTATGTACAAAATGTTTTAGAAACCTCAAAGTGATACATAAAGGTTAAGTATTATTACTATGACTCCGGACACTAGAAGTCTCTAACAGGACACAGCTACCTTCTACTGGTGTTCTGTAATTGTTTTAGTTTTTTTAAGTCATATACATATATGCATAGGTGTCATACACAAATAACAGATATTCATTGCTTTTTCTTGAATATGCTGATCAATTCAATTTTGGAATATGCAATTAGTGATTTCCCACAAATAATGCTATTGGTAAGTATCAAAAAATCTTTCAGAAATGATGCTGGATCCTGGTGTGTTTGTAAAAGTGAACAGAGCTGTAAATAAAGGCCAACTTTTCTAGAGCATTGACGGTAACTATATTCCTTCAGAAGGGAGGTAGAAACAACTGAGCCTGGCACCTAGTAAGCTGCCAAATGTTTTCTTCACATTTTTTCTCCCCATTTCCCGAGTATTTATTGGTCACACTTTGAGAAGGTGACCTGTTTCTAAGCTTTATCCACTTGGTTGCTCCCTTCCCTGGTGGTGACCTCCTCAGAAGAAGGGTTTTCCATACCCTTCAACTGAATTTATCTTAAAAAACTGACATGGAAGCAGCTTTTGTGCTTGCCCAGCTACATTTTCTCTCATCCTGGATAAGGTTCTGAAGGCAAGCTTGATAAAAAATGCACCACAAAGTACATTATCGCATTACCTGAGTCTGTTGGAACAGCACTCTCCAACACCAACATTTTTCTATTTCCCGTGAAAATAGAAACACATTTCTCTTTTGATTCTTCCATCATTTTTTACACCTCATTTTCCCAAGTCAATCCAATATCCATTGCACATACCCCATCCCTACACTATTGGGGATGATATCAGAGTGTGTGTGTGTGTGTGTGTGTATGTGTGTGTGTGTATGTGTGTGACCTTATAAGATCAGTGGCTAGCTCCAAGGAAATCACAAACCCCTGGGACATACAGATCCAAGGACCTAGAAGAAATTATCTGGAGGGAATATGCTTGTTATTATAAATCACTGTCTCACTTTTCCACTGCTTTTCAAAATGAAAATTCCAATAGATTTATTTTGGAATGAATTATAATAACTTTTGATTTGCTATTCAGATTGGCTGAAGGTACATTGCTCTGCTTAAAGATCCTGGGGGCCAGGGGAGGGAGGAAACATGTATTAGAGAAGAGCCAAGCAATTTGCAGGTTTGTATTCTTTTACCTATAAAAGGATGATTTCCTCCCCTATCAGATGTCACTGTATCTAAATAGGAAAACTGATGGGAGTGAATATTTCACTCACATTTCTGACTCCTATCTCCAAGGACCAGTTATGGTGGAGGTGATCTTTTGCTCAAAGAACTGAGTTATCTCTCACAAACAGACTGGATCAGCTGCCCCAATGCCAGGTCCTGAGGCAAAGTTTCTGCAATCATCAACACTATTTTTTTAAAAATACCAGCCCGGCTTCCCACCTGAGAAAGCATACAAATTAGAGATTATGCCAAACACAAATAGAGAAACTACAGTTAGGTCAAGTCACAGGGAGGCACTGTGGAAAGAGCCCTGGATTTAGAGTGTAAGTATCTTGTGTTTGAATCCATCTCCAATCCACTTTTCATCTGTGTGACCTTGGACAAGTTATCCTATCTACAGGCATGACTCCTCCTTTGCAAATTGAAGGGGACTGATGGCCTTTAAGGTCCTTTGCCACTCTGGATCTAGGATTCCTACCACTCAACATTATGGAATAGGGAAATATTTTATTATATTGTTCAGAATGTTATCAAACCTAACTTTATGTGTCTAGAAAATTGTCTAACCTAGAAAAAAAAACTACTATAGAGGTCAGGCTGACCTCAGAAATGTTCTAGGAAAGCTGTAGGGTTTTAAGGAATACTTAGATCCAATCCACTGATTTTGGGAGGGGTCTACTCAGACCTTGTTTTGGGCTCCCCAAATTAGATTGACTTACCTGCTTATATACATCACACACTGCCTTCACATGGAGACTACCATGTGAAGCCAATCAGGCAAGTGTCCTTAGGCCCTTCTCTGAACTCTGCATAATGTACAAAGACTCAGAGAGAAAGTCACCACTTCTTTCCAGCTCTCTCCCTACCAAATAATTTAATAAATTTCTTTTAAAAGCTATTTCAGATTTTGAGGTTCGTTCTCATGACTAACAATACATTAGTCTCTTTCACATTCTCCGAGATGTGTTTCCTCAGCGTATTACAGAAAGCAGAGTAACCAGAAAAATGGATCTTGGGTTTGTTCTCCTCCCATGGGAGAGGCAGAAAAAATATTGGATTTGGAGTCAGGATACTTGAATTCAAATCTTATTTTGGCCACTTGTTACCTGTATAAAATTATTACTTGACCTTTCTGGGTCTCAGTTTTCTTGTACTGAAAAATGAACTAGATTATTTTTAAGGTTCCCTTCCAATCCTAGATTCCATGATCCAGTTCTCTTTCCCACCTTGCTCTCTTGTACTTCGAACAAAAGAAAAAAGTCCAAAGTGGTTTACAGAATCTTAGAGATCTAGTCAAATTCCACTACTTCGCGGATGAGGAAACTGAATGAATGAAAGAGTTGTCCATTGTCATATAGCTAGTTGGTAGCAGAGTCAGTCAAAAAGGATTTATTAGGTGATAGGCATTGTGCTAAGATCTGGGGGTACAAAAAAGGACAAAAAAGGCCCTGTTTTCGAGGGGTTTATATTCTAATGAAGGAAACGTGTAAAGAAATAGGTACTTATACAGACTATGCAAAGTTAATGAAAGATAATTGACTCTAGCAGCTGAAAGGACCAGTATTTGATCTGAGTCTTGTAGGAAGTTGTGGATTTTAAATCCATAGAGGTGAGGAGGGAAAGAATTCTAGGCACGAGTGATAGCAAGTACATGGGGGGGGTGGTGAAAGTCAGAGTGTCACAAAAGAGGGACATTATCCATGCCACTGCTCTTGGACTGTAGAATGTAGGGGGAAAAAGTGTAAGACTGGGAAGGTACTGTAACCCTACCCTAGAATCTAACCCTGAATCAGGGTGACTACCAAGATTGAGATTTTTCCTTAGGATTCAGTTGGCCTCTGAGGTTATGAACTATGTGCATGCTTCTGACATTTTTCAGAGATCTTGGAGAAAGATGCAGGAAGAAGGAGAAAGCCAAGACCCAGAGGTTAAAGATCAGATCCCCATCATCTCCTGGGCACATTGAGTTGAGGAATCAAGTACTTAGTATTGAATTTGTGCTTCTCTGCTCTCCCCTTCAATGACCTTGAGTCAGCTATTGCCAGTACAGTGGCAATCATTCTGATTTATAATGTAGCTGTATTGGATCAAAAATGAACGATCTGCAAAGGTCAAAACGTAGTTGTCCAGTTGGGTGATATGTCTGTGCCCTGCTGTCCTGAAGACAAATCCTTCTTCCCACAGCTCTGAGCTGAGGAAAAGAAGCCATCCTTAACTATATCACTACTCTGGACTTTTTGCTTCATTTCTCAATGAGCTGGAAAGCTTTGCTTCTTTTGGCAGTGGGGTGCAGCCTGATTCCCCTTCCCTCACTGCAATTTCTCTGCCACTGTTTATTCTGGACATCCGTAAAATACAGTAGTGGCTGCTAATCTTGGTGTGGGGTTATTGACTCTGGAGAAAGTAAGCCCAGCCAGCTTCTAGTGTAAGACTGGAAAATGGGGTGTCAGCTGAGCTTTTTTTAACCCTCCTGGGAGACTATCAGTCCCCGTAGAGCTACCTGTGACAGATTTCTAAGCAAACCCAAGGTGATAAGCAGGAAAATCAAAAGCAAAGATTTTAACCCAAGCCATCATTCTCTTAGACTGTCTGTCTGTCTGTCTGTCTACCTATCTATCTATCTATCCACATACATATATACATACACACATATTTATGGAGCAGTTAGGTGGTGCAGTAGAGCACTGGGCTTGGAAAAATCAGGAAGATTCATCAGCCTCAGACACTTACTAGCTATGTGACCCTAGGCAAATCATTTAACCTTGTTTTCCTCAGTTTACTCATATATATACAATGAGTCGGAAAAGGAAATGGCAAACTATTCCAATATATTTTTCAAGAAAACTCCCAAAATTTGGGTCATAAAGAGTTGGATACAACTGAAAAATGACAACAAAAATATGTTTACATGTATATAATACATTAAATATACTGTACATGAATTTTAAATAAATATTATGATATATATGTACATATATGTATATCTACACATTATAAAATGATATGTTTAAGTCTTAGAGCCAAGGATGAAATGGAGATAAAGAAGACTGCATCTCACCGGGCTCTCTCAGTTTCCTTCATTTCCATTATCCTAGCCTCTGCTACATGTGGAGACTTCCCCCACTCCATGAGTTCAAAATGCCAGAAAAAACTGTGGTTGTCCAAAAGTGCTACAATAGGAAGGGGCTAGGTTGGGAAGAGCTTTATATTCCAAAATAACACTATATATAGGATCCTGCAGGTTAACAGGGAATCACTAGAGTTCACTGAGTAGGGTGATGACATGGTTGATCCTGTGTTTTAAGGAAATCATTTTGGCAGCTGAATAGAGGATGGATTTGAGAGAGAGAGAGAGAGAGAGAGAGAGAGAGAGAGAGAGAGAGAGAGAGAGAGAGAGAGAGAGAGAGAGAGAGAGAGAGAGAGAGAGAGAGAGAGAGAGAGAGAGACGTGAGGCAGGAAGACAATTAGAAGACTACTGAAATACACAGCTAAGGGGTGATGAGGGCAAGGGCGGTCAACATGAGAAGGCAGAGAAGAGGCTGTGTATGAGAAACGTTATAAAAGTAAAAATGACAACAATGGCCACAGACTGGACATGTGAGGTGAGTGTAAGTGAGGAGTCAAAGATGACACTGAGATTGTAAGCCTAGATGATGGAGAAGAAGTTTAGAAAAGGGAAAAGGTTGGGAGAAGGGGGAGAGGGAAGATAATGAGTTATGTTTTGGATATACTGAGTTTGAGATGCCCATGGGGCAATCAGTTCAAATGGTAATCAGTAACGTAAGACTGGAACTCAGGAGACGTACTAGGGCTGGATATGTAGATCTTAAAATCCTTTGCATAGAAATTATAATTGAATCCATGGCAATTGCTGAGATGAAGAAAGAGAGTGTGAAAAGTCAAGAGAACTAGAATCACTCTCTTCTGAATCCAAGTCTAGTTGGCTGCAGTATATTGCTCTGGAAGGTCAGAGGTGAAGTGGAAACCAGTGCTTGATTATTAAGGCTTTGGGGGTATGGAATTTTATTTGGGTTGAAGAGGAAATAAAGAAAATATGAGAAAAATATGTTCAATGGGAGGTCTTGTGTACTATTCCAAGTTCTGCTACTACTTATCTATGCGACCTTGAACAATACTAATAATTGACTGTTAAAACGACTTTAAAGACATCTATCTATATCTATCCACAAGTATGCATATATGTATGTAGGCATGTAAAATATATATGTATATATTATACATATTTATCTATAAATAATTTGAACCTCAATAACCCTGCTGGATGGTAACATTTGTATTTTTATCCCCTTTATATAGATGAATAAAATGAATCTTAGGGAGTTTAAGTGGCTCACCCCTGACTATACAATTAGTAGCTTTCAGAGGCAGAATTCACACATAGGCTTCTGATTAAGAGTCTGGCACTCAGTGATAATGTCCCATAGTGCCTCAGTCCACTGTTCTGGCTCTCAGGCTCTTCATCTTTCAATGAAGGACTTGGATCAGGTGATGCCTAAGATATTTTCCAGTTGGAACTCTATAAACCTGAAGCGCAGGCTGCACGTCTGTGTAGCATCCTGGTGGTATCACACCTGGAATCCATCCTAACAAGCTTACTGCATCTTTAAGATGACCCATAAGGGAGTAGAAAGAGCTTTGGCCTCAGAAATGGGAGGTTTTTAATCTTATTTGTAACTGTAACTAACCTTTTTTTAGTCATAAACCTGTGTTTCCTCAATTATTAAATGAGAATAATGAAACCTGCGTCTTAGACTAGGGTCATAGGAGGCTCATAACTTATTTCTGAAATTGTCTAAATAAACACCAACTTTTGCCACCAACTATGGTGAAAAACGGGTATACTACAATCTTTTAAAATCTCATTTCCTTCTTAAGAAGTATAATGTTCAAGGAACAAAATAGAATAGGATATGAACAAATTCTCTTGGAAAATGAAGAAGGGTGATTATATGTGGTATTAATGGCAGCTTGTTCAAGATATCCACCAGCTTTGAAATCCTACAATCCAAGATTTATGTGTGACAAATCCAAGGAAGTCATCTTCAAGTTTGGTTTCCCAGTCCTTTGCATGTTCATCCTTCGTTGCCACAGAAGACCATACCATCAGAGAAATGATGACATGACTTGCACTTGACTTTGTTTTGAGTGAGGGAGGGCTGTGCAGGTCACCAGCCTCACTTCTCCTCCAGAGCCACCTGAATCCATTGACCAGATATTCATGAGGATGACTGGAGATGACCCAGGATGAGGCAATTGGGGTTAAGTGACTTGCCCAAGGTCACACAGTTAGTGAGTGTCAAATGTCTGAGGTGAGATGTGAACTCAAGTCCTCCTGACTCTTGCACTGGTGCTCTATCCACTGCACCACCTAGCTGCCCAATCCTAGCTTAATAAACGTTTGCTTCTTGACTGATTTTTAAAACCAATGAGGTATCCAAAAGATAGATGAAGAGTTTTTGTTAGAAGAAATTAACAATGACCTATTGATGGAATCAATTAGAAAAAGTAAAGACCTTAGAAGCCCTAATAGGAGATTATCAAAATTATTCAGACTCATTAGTTTAAAACCAATGTAGATGAATACTGATAATTTTTTTTTTTTTAGGAGCACAGCTTTACTTGGCTTGGTCAAAGGCAGGATTATGAAAAAAACAAAAAGAACAATGTGAATGTTGAAAAAACCTTAGAGATACTTTAATCGGCTGAAATCCACATCTTATTCTAGGATGACAAGTCTTGCCATTATTTTGAGTTGCCCTTCATGCACACAGTTCTCGTGCTCTCTGTCTCGATCTTTATCTGTTACATCATTTTAGCCCTAGAATTGCTGCCAATTGCTGTTGTAAGAAATGTCACGTTGACAAGGAGGTGAAGAGGTGGGGAAGCTGCTTGTTGTGAATCAGGAAAATGAAAATTGATCACTGAATGAACAGCAGTTCTACAAGAAGATGCCTCTGCTGTCAAATTCTGAGCCTCACATCATTGAGATTTAATAAAAAACCTAGGTGAGAATGGTATTTGCGAAGCACTGTGATCATTCTGGAAATGGGCATTTAAAGATCTTTTTATGAAGTCTTTCTGTTTTCACCTTGACTTTATTTTTTTTAATTTTAGAAAAATGGTTTTGGATGGAAAAACAATCCAAGGTGAGTGTGTTAGGGGAGCAGTGGTGAGTTAGAGTCCTCTCATGCACCCCAAGGACTTGCTACCTTTTCTCTCTGTCCTAATGAGGCTGCTTCCTTCTTTTCCCACATCTTCCAGTCCAGGAAACTCAGAGAGGCCTGATTCTGAAAAGCCACATGGCAGTACCCTGGTTAAAGAGTCTTGAGAGTGCTTCACTGGGTCTACATAAAGTCCTTCCCCAACATTTCTTCCCTGTCCATTCTTAACGTCTGGGTTTTATTTCCAACATTGCTCTGCTATCTATTCTCTTCTACTGTGATTTTTCAAACTAGATCTCCCATTTCAAATTCATGTTCAAACTCATTTTTAAAGTTATGAGCAAGTAGGTGATTTAGCAGATAAAGTATTCGACTCAGTATCACAAGATCTGGGTTAGAATTCCACCTCTGACACCTGCTAGAAATATGATCCTTCATGAGACACTTAAAGTTTCTGGGTCTTATTTGTAAAACGAGGAGATCAGAATAGTCTCTGAAGCCTTTCCAGCTCTGAGTCTAAAATTAGTCCCATAATATATCTCTGACTCCTGATTGTTTTTATTATGAACTTTACAGATATCAAACACAATCATTTCCATATACAAAGAACAAAAAGAGAGAAGTACATATGAAACCCCAAATCAATAATATACATCTAATTTTTTAACTATATAATATAATCTCATCCCACATAGCTCAGTATTCACCAAGTCCTATTGTTTCTATTTCTACAATTTTCTTTCATCAGTCACCTCCTTTCCATAGCCATTCTAATTCAGGTTCACATTTATTCTCATCTAAACGATTGCCATCACATCCTAAAGGTTCATTCTACTCACAGCCAGGTATCTTAGTCAATAGAGCACTGTCAGAAGACTGATGTTCAAATTTGACCTTAGGTGCTTGCTAGTTATGTAACCCCATCCAAGTCACTGAACTTGTCTGCCTCAGTTTCCTCAGCTGTTGAATGAAAATAATGATACCTCACAGAATTGTGACGATCAACTGGGATAATATTTTTAAAGTGATTAACACAATGTCTGGGACATAAATAGGAGCTTAATAAATGCTTATTGCTTCCCTTTTATATCCTCAGTGCCACAATGCCTGGCACCAAATAGGTGCTTAATAAATGCTTAAGTTTCTTCCCAAGAGAAGCACTAGTATAATAGCAAGAGCGTTGGGTTGAGAAATCTAAGATCTACATTTGAATGCTGGCTCTGTTACTTACTACTTGTGGTCTCAGACGGAGTATTTAACTTCTCTGGACCTCAGTTTCCATTTTTGTAAAATAAAGGGATCAGACTAGACACTGAATTCTCCTTCAGTTATTTCATTATAAATCTAAGGCTTATGATCTTACGATCCTATGATCTTTTTCTCCAATCCATACTCCACTGGTACCCAAGTAATCTCCCAAATGTGCTGTTACGATCACATACATCTCCTTTGCTTTTCCTACCATATTCCACTGGTCTCCCAGTGACCTTCAGAAGGAAACATGGTCAGACCCCAACAGATGAAGCATCCCTTATCAAATAAATTATCGATTCCTGACTGTAATGTCAAAAGTCCTCCACAATCTTGCCCTAATCTACCTATCCAGCCTTACTCTTCCCCTTTGTTCTCACCAAATTAGGCTGCTGTCCTTATTCCCAATCTTAGCCTGCTTCTGTGACTTTTCTCACCCTTTCTCTCATGCCTAGAGTGGACTCTCTATCTCGTCCCAAAATTCCTTCTCCGTACGCCCAACCCTTGTGCCACCTTCCCTATGATATCTTTCCTGTCTTAATTCTTGATGCCATCCTCTACCCCAAGTGAAAGCAGCCCATTAAACATAAAAACTCTGACAGAGTCAGTTCTTTGCCTTTGTCTCATCCTTCCTTAAATTCTATTTATTTGTGCAGGTGTCCTCTCCCTTCCTCCCTCCCCTTTAGATTGTAGACTCCTTGAGAGCAGGACCTTTGTCCTATCTATCACTATATCCTCTGAACCTAGACTAGTGCCTTGCATATAGCGGGTACTTACTATAGTAAATGACTGCTGAGTTTAATTTCTCCCAAAAAAAAGGTCTATATTCTTTGCTTTGCTTTCTTGCTGACGAGGCACCCTTCATACCTTGGCAGCTCCTTGTCCATTTCACAAACTCACCTACAGCTGCGATTCAATGTCACTTTATGTTTTTTCTATGTTAATTTAATTCACAATTATAATTTAGTTAGGTGATTGAAAAAAATTGGACTATTTACAAAACCAGATGACTCATCAATTCCCAAACTTTCCCCATACTTTCCTGCTTAACTGCCTTTGCTCATAGGACTTGGAATGATCTCCTTGTCTACATCCACCTGTGGAAATCCTATTTGGGGTTCAAGACTCAGCTTAAATGCCACCCCCTCCATGAAGGTTTCACTTACTCTCCTAGCTGAAAGTGATCCTTCCCTCCCCTTACATCCTATGGCACTTACCTATGCCTCTTTTTCTGTATTTATCACATTCTGCCTTACATTACCATGACTGGTAGACTAGCCTAGGAACTTCTTGAGAGCAGGGACTATATCATAAATCAGAGGATCTTAACCTGGAGAGGTACATAAACTTATCATATTTATTGTTCATTATTTATCTATTATTTTAATGTTTATTATTTTTAATACTCATAAATGAATTTCAATATAATTAGTTTCTTCTGTTAGCCTGTATATGTTATGCATTTGGAAACATTTTGATAAGAAGCCCATATGCTTCTACCAGAATTCCAAGGGATTAATGACTTAAAAAGGTCAAGAAGCTCTGCCTTAAATATTGTCTGTCCCTCAGCGACTAGAACAGTAAGTCTTGCACACTAGAGGTAATTAAGTAAATATGGAAAGCATCTACAGGTTTTTTCATGAATGGAATGCAAAATAGGCTTAGGAAGGAACCAGCTTTCAGAAGGGATTCAGACTTCAGAGGAGGCTTCTGACTGACTGTTCAGGAAAAGAGCTAAGTCCTAGATCTTCAAAATACTGCTTGATCAACAAAGGAACCCAGGGTGCTGGGTTCATCAAATAGCAGTTCTAAACTTTTTCCACTGTGCTCAGTGCCCTACTCCACACCTATCATGTTCACTCTCAGTATATGATGTGTGCATTTTTTAAAAACTGTGCTAATGAAATTGAATGTGTCTGATAGGAATGCTCTGAATTTTCCTCCCAGGCCACCCCCTAGCACTGAGGGGGTCACAAGGTGCTCTTCTCCCATAGTTTGCCAATGACCCTTTCCCCTTCTCCTTTCCTGGTTGAACACTGATCCTCCCCTATCCCCTGTCAATCTCTAGCCCTGTGAGAAAGGATCCAGAATCTCTAAACCACTCAGAACCCCAGGCTCATCCCTTCCCTTCCCAATGGCAGTTAGCTGAGGCTCCTCTGTTGAGCAGACACGGCTGCTTACACTGCTTGAATGAGTAGGGAGTCCACTATCATCGTTTGATTAGATGGAGGACCACCAGGTTTTACCAACTCTACTGATACTTTGTCCTCCAGGTCACCATCATATGTTGTCATCTGAGTTACAGATTCACCCTTAGGGCATTGAGCATCTTGAGAACAAGAACTCTCCTACTTTTCTGTTCATATCACCAGCATTGTAGCACATAGTAAACCCCCGAGAAAAGCTTTTTCATTCTTTCATTCATTCATTCATTTGTTCATACATGCATTCATTTATTCACATACGCATTCAAAGAATTGTAGAGTTGACCTCAAAAGTCAGTCCAACTTATACCTGATCATAAGCTGCTTTCATAACATATCCAGTTCTCTCTCTGAAGGCTTCAAGTAATGGAGAATGTCTTCACTAAGTGTCCTCTTCTCTAGGCTAAATATTTTCAATTTTTTTAAACTGAAACTCAAATGGCACAGAACCCAGGCTTCTTACAATCTTATCTGCCAGAAAATTCCTGGTTTGTCAATGACCTTCATAAAAATATAGTGCCTAAAATTGCATGAAACACTTACAGATGTCATGTTACCTGGGCAGAGGACGGGGTGACTATCAACTCCCTCATTATGGGCTCAATGCCTTTTTTGTTTGGATTGCTTTTATTCTGTTTGGCAGTTTTTTGGTAGAGGGAAGCAGTTCTGTGCATGGCATACAAGAAGTGCCTAATAAATGCTTGTTTGAAAGAGTGATAGATTTCATTTGTACTATAGGGAATATCCTGATGAAAAATTTCATCTCTCAGTACAGATTGGCACCTGCTCTACAACTTATAGTCTCAATTGTCTAGAGCACTGAGAGGTTAAGTGATTATTCCAGGATCATACGGCTGGTAGATGTATGAAATAGGACTTGGACAGGGGTCTTTCTGACTCCAAGGCCTGCTCTATATCCACTAGGTCAATTATGTCAAACTCAGAAAGAAATGGATTCCTTTAGGCCACATGTTGACTTAGAAAGTCACAAATTATCTGTTTTTATCGTATTTGTATTTGTTTTGTTAATATTTTTCAATAACATTTTAGTCTGATTCAGTCACACCTGGAAGGCCCCATGCATTTGGCTTTCAGGGTACCTGCCTGCCACCTCTGCATTAAACTACGCCACTTCCATTATTGCAAAACCAGGAGGGCATTTTTTAAAAAAGCTAATTGATACTGACCTTGAAATCCAGCTAACCTTTCTAATGTTTTTCTCACAAACTGTTGTCTATTTGTCTCCCAAGGTACAGAACTTTACAGTTATCCCCATTAAATTACTCCCTTTACCCCCATTAAATCTTGTGAAATTTGGTTCACTGTTCTTTTGGAGACAGCTGGTAGGACAGCTGATAGAACATTGGGCTTGGGGTTAAGAAGACCTGAATTCAAATACAGACACTTGCTGTCTGTGTGACTCTAGGCAAGGCACTGAGTCACAACCACAGCATACTGTTTGAACCCATAGAGAGACGATGAATCATTGTGAAGAAGCATAAGACCTGAGGTAGGATCGTGACTCTGTCACTTAACTGTGACCTAAAGCAAATGAATCATTTAATGTCCCTGTTCTTTGGTTTCTTCAGCTATAAATGGAGGGGCTTCACTGGATGTCCCCTAAGGTCCCTTCCCGCTCAGGATCTCTGTTCCTTTAATATTATAATTATGTATCATAACATATAATTGTGATATACAATTATATGATATATTGCCATTATAGCTCATATTAATTTAACATAACATATAATCTTATATTATAATATGATTATGATATATAATTATATACTAATATATCACTATTTTTCCTGGGATAGGTACTTCTCTGTCCTTTCCAGTTTCAGGCTGAACCCTCTCCTACTACATGTAATGCCTGTCCTACTATGCATGTTCCACCTAGATCGGTCTGTTCTATCCAGTCATTCCCCCTGCCACCTGCCCAAAGTAAGGGGCAACGAAAAACACACTCTTACCTCTTCTTCTTCTAGTAGAATGAGCCGGACCACTACAATATGAATGGCATTGCCGATGCTTGGATTATGGAATAGTCCAGTGACCTATTAACCAGAGGAAAGAAATTAATTGTAGCTCAAGTTCAAAAAATAACTTTAGAAAGGAAAATATGCAAACCGATTCTGATGATGTTCATCTTGGAACCTGTTTCACACTGTCAGAGAACTGGATGATGAGGTGTACCATGAGGAAGAGTGAGACATGATAATGGCATATTCCACCCTGTGGACAAATTATATATTTAAAGCCCAACCTTTACTTTGTGAAGGATGGCAGACTCAGGAACAGCTGCCCTTTCTGTTCTAATCCTTCCTAACTCAATTTATCCCCCCTTCCACTGTTAGTCACTTGAGAGGTTGAGCACTGGCTCACATAATGTTCTACTTTAACAGACTGCCTTTGTGAGAGACATGCCTACCATCCACACCTGCCAGCTTCTCAGAGGATGTGCATGCAGGTCTTTAGATAGGTTTTTTACTCCTTTGTTAACTGGTATATTTGTAAATAAGTAGTGTTACTGTCAACAAAACTTTTGACTGCAAATAGGATTCCTAGGAACCAAATGGCAAAAAAGTTTGGTCCTCTTATATCCTCTAAAATCTGCATGACATTGCAAAGAACCTTGAGCATAGTAGCCTTTTTTAGATTTAGAACTGGAAGGGATATTTTGGTCATAACTTTGTAAATGAGGAAACCAAGATTCAGATCAGAAGCAGAGTGGGTCCCACCGTGGGCTGTAAAGACTTAGAAACCAGCAGATTCACTGGGGAGAGTGGGAGGTTTAGGGGGCTGGTAGAGTGGCACTGATGTCAGCAGCAAGCAGGAAGTTCAGCCAAGAAGTCAGTCAGCATTTTGGAGGTACAGCAGTAGGTCATAGGGTCAAAGCATCATAAATTTAGAATGGGAAATGACCTTAGAGATCATTCAGGTCAATGTTCCTCAATCTATAAATGAATGAAAAACACTGAATTCTAGAGAGAATAAGGGATTATTCAGGGTAATACAATAAGTAAGCATTTGAGGTAGGACTGTAACCCAGATCCTTTGATTCCAAGTTCATTATTCTTTGTACTAACCTATACTGCCTTCCACGCATTGTACCACAAGTAGAAATCCTGGAAGACAGATGGACTGGAAACATATAGCAGAGACTGAGCCATATAAACAAAGGGACAGAGCAAGATAGGATTTTAGTCCCACATGGGGTAAAGTCCTAAGCAAGGCTCCAAGGAAGGGCCTCAAAGAAAAGAGAGCAATCAAAAGCCAGCTCACAGTCATTTTGAACAAAGCAAGAATGACCTGGATCATGGAAACAAACATCAGAACAGGATTAGAAACAAGGCTAGTGATGCTGAGCTGATGACCTGTGGGATTGATTCCACAGTCTGACAGGAATGATACAATCTCACCTGACTTTGGCCCCAGCTGTAAGGACAAGATGGTAGCAGGGGCTGGGAACTGGTAGGCTAGTCCATTTGTATCCCAATTCCCTAAGGCAAACTGGGGAGTATATAGCTAACTATTTTGTATGGTAGGAAGAGCAGAAGGAATATGCCTCTAAAGGGTAGAGGGTGGAGCAGGAGGACCAACAAATGCAGAGGTTAGTCTACACAAAGGATGTGACTGAATTGCCAATTACATGAAGATGTCTGGCTCAACATCCTGCGGTTCATCAAGATTTCTCCAGAGACACAACTAATTCAACCCAATCTGTGAGCTAGTCAATGAGTAGGGAATGTATATGTGAGCATCACTTCAGCTATGTCTCACTCATCTGACTCATAAAAATGATTTAGCTAGATTCGGCCCATAAGGTTTTTTTTGTTTGTCTGTTTTGGGGTTTGCTTGTTTAGGGACTGTGAGTTTTGAACCTTTCGCTAACCCTAATTCCAAAGTACATGTTTGGCCTTTAAAATAAAGTGTGTGGGAAGTGTGAGGGGAGTTGTAAAACTCTGGTTGCCATGATCAATTCAAGTGGTCCTTTGATGACAGACAGACATACAGCTCATCATTAGACCCTAAATAGAAGCTTTTTGGTCTTGGTAGGACCTATGAGAACTTGTGCTCTGCATTTTCTAGGAGAACCAGAGCCAATTTCAGGTAATGATAAGGCATCAGACAAATGCTAAGGTATGGACATACTGTACGCAACCTGTTTCAAGGCAAAAAGTAACCACATCAATGAGATCACCAATCTTTTCAAACAATTTGCTCTTATTTTTTCATACTATAAAACTGAGAACTAGAGAAAAATACCAAAAAAAGTAAACTTGCAAATATTTGTCTTGATATTTTGATACTTTGATCTTTCTCAACTTCTAGATCTCTCTCTCCCTAACTACCTTGTATTTATTTATATATTCATATTCATTTGCATTTATACATAATATATGTGTACATATATGTATGTATCTCTATCCATCTATCTATCCATCTATCCATCCATCCATCTATCTATCTATCTATCTATCTATCTAAACTATCACATCCTAGGGAGTAGAAGTTGCTTTATTTTTTTTGTCTTTGGATTCTTGTCTAGCAGAGTACCTGGCATATAGTAGATACTTGTATCAAATTCCTGTTGCTTGATGGATTACTTTGACAGATTTGTGCATGTCTTTGTGGTTTCTTTTCTCAACACATTATATAAATGGCAAAGACACATTTCTTAGAAATTTCATTTCTAAGAGGAAAACAATCTTATTTTGAAAGTTTCTCTTCACTCACTAGTAGCCCTGAGTGATGCTCTAACTCCAACTATTAAAAAAAGAACCAAAACATGACCTCTCTCACTTTTTAACAAAAAAAGTATTTCCAACTACGTTTATCAACATACCATGTTCATAATAGTGAGGATGTAAGATTCCACATTGTCACTTCCATGGTATTCAATCATCTTGGTATCCGCTACAACCAAGGTCTCCACCCATCGTTCTTTGCTGATAGATCTCCGAGAGAGTTTCTTCTTTGGCACATTGTTTCTTTCCCACCTTTCTCGTTGTTTTTCTTGCTGTTGGAAAATGGTCCAACTATCTAAACGTAGAACAAAACATAAAAGATTCAATCATCTTTTGGAATCATTACTTATTTGTGTTTGTAAAGATGCAAGTAAATGAGTATAATATTGCATAAAAGAAGTGTTCTTATATAAATGCACATTATGTATGCATGTATGTTTATTTCCATTTGGAAAGTAGAGAATGAATTACAGAGCCAGAAGAAATATAATTACATGCCAATGAATGATATTAAGTACCAATAAAACCCACTCTGAATTAAAATTCGAGGCCAGTAAAATGCTTTGCTTTTTATCATGTTGACTATGGAGTTGAACCTTAGCTATGCTACCAACCAGCCATGTGATCTTGATTTGCTGTTTCCTCAACATTAAAACAGGTCTGATAATTTTCCCACCTATAGTGCAAGACTAGCTTTCATCTTTTTCCAAAAGGTAATAAGGTAGAGGAGAGGTAGCATTTGTTTAAGGATGTTGTAAAGAAAACTGGGTATATGAAACAGTGGGCATACAGAACCAAAGTGAATTTGAACCTGAATGTCAAAGGCAGTCATGATCATCACCAAAGGAGTAAAACAGAGTCTCAATCAAGACAGAGTTTTTTTCTTAAAAAGTACCATAGTTTAAAAAGAAATGCTGATCATAATCTGTAAAATTAAGAAGGGTATGGGAAAATGAACATAGATTTGTTCACAAAATCACAGTCTAGTTATACTAGGAAACAGTCCTTGAAGCTTAAAAAAGGGGTGATTTAGAGAAAAGAAAAGCAAACACTGCTTTATATAGCAATTCAAAAACACCATATCCCAAAATGCTGAAAAGGGTGAAAATATAAACAGATGAAAAAATATCACATCAATTCATGAACATGATTTACTTAGGAAAAATAGAGATTCAATTCAATCAAGTGCTACAAAACTTCATCAAGCCTCTCTAGTCTCACCATCCTCCCTGTGCATCATTGCCCTGGGCAGGACACTGGGCTTCCAGGTCCTAGAGGGTTTTATCCTTTCATCTCTTTAGCTCTCACTATGGGTCCTACATCAGGATAAAATCCTCTGCTTGACTTTTAAAGCTCTTCATAACCTGATTCTTTCCTAACTTCCAGTGTTCTCAAACCTTCCTCCCCTTCATGTGTCCTTTGATCCAGGGACACTGGCATCCTTCTGGTCCCTGAATACTATACTCCATCTTCCAACTCTAAGAGCTTTTCATTGACTATCACCCATGTCTGCAACATTCTCCCTCCTTATCTCTGTCTCCTGACTTCCCCAGATCCTGTCAACTTTCAAAATTCCACATCCTACAATAAGCCTTTCCTGGTGTTTTTTCTCTGAGACCACCCTCAATTTATCTTGATGATATCCTATTTGAATGTAGTTATTGTATGCTGTGTCCCTCATTAGACTGTGAGCTCCTTGGGGGAAAAGAATGTTTTTTAAAAAAAGATTGCCTTTTATTTTCTGTATTCCTAGAACGTAGCACAGTGTCTAGCATAGAGGTCGTTGGTTGCTGTTCAGTCATTTCTGACCCTTCATGACCCCATTTGAGGTTTTCTTGGCAGAGATATTGGGTTGGTTTGCCATTTCCTTCTCCAGCTCATTTTACAGATGAAGAAACTGAGGCCAACAGGGTAAATGACTTGTCAAAAGTTACATAGTAGTAAGTGTCTGAGGCTTGATTTGAACTGAGAAAGATGAATCTTACAGACTCAAACCTGGCACACTTTAGTGTATCACCTACCTGCCTCTGGCTCATAGTAATCAGCTGATAAATGCTAACTTCCTGATGAACAAGGCCATCTATTTATCATCTGTCCTGCCTAAGTAACTAATAATACCCACCCCTTTTTTATCCATCTAGAAGCCATAATTAAACCACTATTGTCATTGCTACTAAGATAGGCATGTTAGTCAACTTCCCTATGACTTCCAATCACCATCCTTGTGATTTCACAAACCATCTCCCTGGTCAACATTCCCCTATGTGAGTTATCACCCTATCAAATATAAGTTCCTTGCGATCATGAACTGGTTCATTTTTTTATTAGTATCTCCATGGTTTAGCATGGTTCTTGACACAGTATAATAATTTGTTTTTTCATTTAATCATTCACTCTTCCAGGCATTAGAGAAAGAGAGAGAAAAATAAAGCAGCCTGCCCTCAAGGAGTTTACAGTTAAACTTCAGGGAAATGCAGTATATGCAAAGAAAAGAACATGGTATTGAGTGAATAAGAAAAGCTAAAATAACTAGAATTAATGGAAGAGGGGAAGGAGTATTAATAGATGGGGGAATAAGACAAGCTTCAGAAAGGAAGCAGTAACTGAACTAAACCTTGAAGAAAGATTAAGAACCTGAAAGACAGAGAGGACCGATGGCATTCTAAGTCTGAGGTATGATGTGGGTGGGACCAACAGATAGTTTGCCCAATCTAGGAAACAGATAATAATTCATTTTGATTACAGTGTAGAGAAATAATATGAAAGAAGTCTCTAGTGCTAGGTTGGGACCAGATAGTTGAAGGCTTTAAATTTCAGGCTCAGGCATTTTTCTTTTATGCTAGGGTGGACTGAGAGTCACTAAAAGTTTATGAGCATGGAATTTAAATAATGAGACATAAACATTAGCATGATTATTTTTGGTAGCTCCATGAAGAGTTAACTGGAATAGAGATAAAATAAAGGGAGAGAAGAGAACAATGGTGTAACTGTTGTGACAGCATGTAAAGTGATGAGAGGAGGATTGACCATAAGTATGAAAGAAAGAGGGTGGTCATCAGAGATTCTTTCAAGGGTTGTTGTGTTCATCCTTTGATGCTGAAGAAGACCATGCCATCAGAGAAATGATGACATGACTTGCTTGTACTTGACTTTGTCTTGAGTGAGGGAGGGCTGTGCAGGTCACCAGCCTCACTTCTCCTCCAGAGCCATCTGAATCCAGTGACCAGATATTCATCATGATAACTGGAGGAGAATCAACAGGACATACTCATTGGAGAATTGTGGGGAGTGAGGGAGATTGAGGATATGAGGGTGATTTTAAGGCCTGAGAATCTGGGTGATTACAAGGATGACAGTGTCCTTAACACAGTGACTTTTGGAGGTGGAAAGAACATTCAAGAAAAATAATACCAATTTATGAGGACATAGTAGAAAAAAAAGAAAAAAGATCAGGATGACTCCTCTGCCAACCATCACTGTTGATTATAAATCCTGAAAGACCATTTCATTTGTAAGGAGAGGAAGTTGGTCTAAATGAGACTATCAGAAAATTAAATTGAAAAAATCTCCAGCAAGGGCTACTACCTATCTGACCGTAGGATATGACACTGGAAGAATTACAGAATTGAAGAGACACAGAATAATGCAACCATCCCATTTTTTTCCTGGGAGGTTTTCACTGAAGCTATGCCTCAGTATTTTAAAGACTCCAGATTTGATCAATGTGTGGGCATTCTCAATACAAATCACAATCTCTCATGGCTTTAGGCAGACTCTGAGTTGTGGAGGTGCGAAAATGGATAAGAAAGAAGAAAAAAAATCATCTTGTGACCATTCTTTGCTATAAATGCTTTAATATTAAATGTCATATGAGCAAGCATTTACTGAGTATCTATTGTATGCCTAACAATGTAGTAGGCGCTGAAGGGGATGCAGAAGTAGAAAATAAAAATTCCTCCCTGGAGGAGAATGATTCGACAATAAATACAAATCAATATTCTAACTTAAGTGGGTTTTTTTGTATATTTTTTTTCAGAAAATATGTTCTCCATATGGTAATCAACCAATAAACATTTTATAAGTGTCTACTATGTGTCAGGCACTGGGTGTCGGGAATACAAAAGCCAAGCTGTCCCTGTCTTTAAGGAAACTTACATTATCACCAGGGGAGAAAATGGGCACATTTTTTTTTTTTGCCAAAAATATGCTCCTCTCCCAAAAAGAGACTCTTATTCTGGACTCCTCTAGACCTAGTTCAGTCCTCTGAGAGCCTGATCCTATAGAGAAAGGATGCAGGTCTTTCATCCTCTCTTATGATACCCTCAATCCACAATCCAGGGGAAAAATCTCTTAAAGCTTAGTTCTGTTCCTATGTAAAGTCTATCCAAAAAAAGACTGACAGGATCTTTTCTAAAGAAGTTGATCAATGAACAAAATAATGGTTACCAAGGGCAGAATAGCTATTTATTTCCACAAAAGAATTGCTTACAAAACAAAAGACTCATAGGAGTGCATTCAAGGTCCTCTTGAGGCCTGGTACCATCCTCCGTCTTCAACGTTTTCTTCCATCACTCTTCTCCATGCGTTTGATGCTCCAGCCAAACTAGACTCCTAGATCACTTGCAAACAAGCCCCATGTTTTCCCACTGCTGTGTCTTTGCTTACCTAGAATATCCTCCCTCTCTTTTCACCTAATGAATTCTCATGCTTACTCATCCTAATGACCATCCTTCAAAAGTCATTTCCTCAAGGTCTCCCCTGACATGATCACCCCACATCCAACTACCACTCCACCACTCCTTAATGACTTTTTCTCAGCTCCTCATGAACAGCCTCTCTTCAATTCCTAATGGTTACCCCAAGGGTATCCTCTAACTAGACCTTTAACAATCCTCTAACTAGACTCTCCCTTTTCATATTCCCAGGCTTCTATCAAGTCCCAGAAAAAAAATCATACTTTTTATAGGAAATCTTCCTCTGTCCTCTAATTCTAATGCCTTCCTTTGGTTGATTATTTCAAATTTATCCTGAATTCAGCTTGTTTGGATCTAGTTGTTTGCATGTCATCTCCCCCATTAGACTGAATTCTTTGAGAGCAGACTGTCTTTTGTCTTTGCATCTACAAGGCCCAGCACAGTGCCTAGCATATAGTAGGCACTTAATAAATGTTTGTTGACTGACTTCATTTCTTCTATTATCTTGCTTGTATTCTACACTTCAGAGAGGCAAGCCCGCTTGTAGGATTTGCACTACAGGATGAGTGTGTCTGCCACGTACAAGTCTTCATTTCTTCTCAGTTATAATACTTTCCTACTTTCCAACAGCATCCTTTCACCTACTCTACTGGCCCAAGATTTCAGCTCCTTTCAAATGAATCTTCTTTGATTCTCATCATCCCACTAACTCTTGTATTCCAACCCTTTTGCAAGAAAGATTTTTCCCTTTCTGGAACCTAAAGGTCACCAAGTCTGGGGAAGGTGAGAAGGGGGAAATACAGATGCTGGCACAGGTTCAGGACAACTGTCTTGAAAGCAACCCCCTCCTGCTTGGAATTCTGCTGTTGCTTAGTTGTTTTCAGTTGTGTCTGACTCTTTATAATTCCATATGGAATTTCCTTGAAAAAGATACTGGAGTGGTTTGCCTTTTCCTTCTCCAGCTCGTTTTATAGAGAAGGGAACTGAAGTAAACAGGATTAAGTGACTTCCCTAGGTCACATAGCTAGTATCTGAGGCCGAATATTTACTCATGTCTTTCTGACTCCAGATGTGGAACTCTATCCACTGTGCCACCTGTGAAATCAAGGGAAGAGCATATCAGAAAGTTACAACAAGATCTGTTAGCTAAGTTTATCCTAACACTAGCTGGACGTGCTTCCCATACATAAAGGGCAGAGCCCTCATTCGATTTTTGTTTTTTTTTTATTTCTGCCTATTTTTCTTTGAACTGACTTGGTTTCTTCCGTTTGATTGATAAAGTTGCTAGTCTTCTGGGTCCTTTGCTAACAATTCCACTCTACCAAATATGCATCCTGCATGATGCCTAGAATGTTAATGATGCTGAAAGAAAGAAGGCAAAAATCAGAAAGGATAAAAAATGTCTCTCCTAACATATCAAGGCTTCACTTTCAGATATTATCAGCTCACCCTGCAGCTCATGTATTCCAAATGTATAGATTTTTAAAGGGTTTCAAGCTTATTCTGCTAGAGTGCTAAGGCCCAAGACTAGAGGTCTTATCTGTTAGATTGAAAACACATTTTCCTGAGAGCCTGTTGAGTGCAGAGAACTGTCCAAGGTCCTGTGGGAGATACAACATTTAGATAAGACTGCATTCCTGTAGCCTAGTCTAGCTAGGGGAAAAGACTCATAAGAAGATAATGATAATACCTAATAAAGTGAAGTAAGATCATTAGAGGGTCCAAAACAAAGTGCAGTTCAATAGAATGCAAGTTTCTTGTAGACAAGGAATGGTTTGTTTTTATCTTTCTAGTTCCTGTGTATAGAATTATAGGAAAATTGATTTAGAACTAGAAGGGACTTTTTAAGCCTCGAGTCTAACCCTGCCATTTTTCAGTTGATAAAACTGAGGCAGACAGAAATGAAGTGATTTGACCAGAGTCACAAATCTGGTAAACATCTGATGCAGAATTTGAATCCAAGACTTCCTCACTCCAAGTCTAGCATTCTATCCCCTACCCAAGGGCCAAATCATCCCTGCTTCTTGTTTGTGTAAGATCCTCCCTTTAGCTAAGGATATTTGGTTTTGTTTTGCATTTTAAAATAAAGTTTTTTTTTATTCTTTAGTTGTTTTCAGTTATGTCTGACTCTTCTCCACTCCATTGGGGTTTCCTTGTCAAAGATACTGAAACAGTTTGCAGTTTCCTTCTTCTGCTCATTTTACAGATGAGGAAATCACCCCTAAATAAAGTTTTATTGTATTTAAAAATGAAAAAATGTAGAAAAAATTAACTTAAGATCCTTTGAAATGGTCTTTGGGCAATAGTTTGATGACCCCCTGTGTCTGCTGTCCACCATGTGAGGCACTAAATAAATATGGCTAGGTAGTTAGGTGGTACAGTGGAGAGAGAATGCTGTGCTTGGAGTCAGAAAGACCCATCTTCCTGAGTTCACATCTGGTTTCACACACTTACTAGCTGTGTGACCCTGGCCAAGTCACTTAACCCTGTTTGCCTCAGTTCCTCATCTGTAAAATGAGCTGGAGAAGGAAATGGAGAACCCCTGTAGTATCTCTGCCAAGAAAACCCCAAACGGGATTATGGAGAGTAGGATATCACTGAAACAACTGAACGACAACAAATAAATATGGAGGGAGAAGCATTGTTTATTATTTTCTTCTCTCATAGAAACCTTCAACTTGGATTTTAAAGGAAAGAATGGGAAAAAATAATTAAAAAGGAGACAGAGACAGCTAGGTGGCACAGTAGATAGAGGACTGGTCTTGGAATCGGGAGGACCTGAGCTCAAATCTGGCCTCAGATACTAATTAGATGGGTGACCCTGTGCAAATCACTTAACCCTGATTTTCAATAAAAGAAAAAAAGACAAAAGAAGAAAGGAAAAAAAAGAAGAAAAGAAAATAAGGAAGATATTCAATGCATTCTAAGCATGAGATATAGGATATTCAAGAGCAGAGAGTCCAGAAACTAGAAAGAACATATAAGGTCTCATTTGGCTGAAGTTCAGAGGGCATAGATGAATGAGAAATAAGCTCGGAAAACTGAATTTGGACCAATCTGTGGAGAGCTTAAAATGACATAAAAAAGAGTTTGAACTCTACTTTTTTTTAAATATAAATTTATTTATTTCACTTTTTACATTCATTTTCACAAAATTTTGGGTTCCAAATTTTCTCCCCATTTATCCTCTCCCCCCACCCCAATACACCAAGCATTCTAATTTTCCCTGTCACCAATTGCCCTCTCTTCTATCATCCCTCCCTTGTCTTGTCCCCATCTTCTCTTTTGTCCTGTAGGGCCAGATGACTTTCTATTCCCTATTAACTGTATTTCTTATTCCCTAGTAGCAACAACAATACTCAACAGTTGTTCCTAAAACTTTGAGTTCCAAATTCTCCCCATCCCTCCCTCCCCACCCCTTCCCTTTGGGAAGGCAGGCAATTCAATATAGGCCCTATCTGTGTAGTTTTGCAAATAACTTCGATAACAGTTATGTTGTGTAAGACTAACTGTATTTCCCTCCATCCTATCCTGCCCCCCATTGTTTATATTCTGTCTTTTGATCCTGTCCCTCCCCAAGAGTGTTGATTTCAAATTGCTCCCTTCTCCCATTGCCCTCTCTTCCATCATCCCTCCCT
The DNA here is from genome assembly GCA_023548195.1 of Bettongia penicillata ogilbyi. Lineage (NCBI taxonomy): Eukaryota > Metazoa > Chordata > Mammalia > Diprotodontia > Potoroidae > Bettongia > Bettongia penicillata. The sequence continues at coordinate 1,141,603 of JAJHZJ010000640.1, forward strand.
CCTTGCTTATCTCCTTCTCCCCCACTTTCCTGTACTGTAAGATAGGTTTTCATACCAAAATGTGTGTGCATTTTACTCCTTCATTTAGTCGAATGTGATGAGGGTAAACTTCATGTTTTTTTCTCAGCTCTCCTCTTTTTCTCTCCACTAAAAAGTCTCCTGCTTGCCTCTTGAATGAGATATAATTTACCCCATTCCATTTCACCCTCTTTCCTCCCACTACATTTCTCTCTCACCATTTACCTTAATTTCTTTTAAGATATGGTCTCATCCTATTCAATTCACTCTGTGCTCTCTGTCTCTGTGTGTACATGCATGTGTGTATGTGTGTGTGCGTGCACGCATATACATGTGTGTGTGTGCATGTGTATGTGTGTGTGTACGTCTGTGTGTGGTCCCACCAACTACCCGGATACTGAAAAGTTTTAAGAGTTACAAATATTGTCTTTCCATGTAGGAATGTAAACAGTTCACCTTTGGTAAGTCCCTTATGACTTCTCTTTGCTGTTTACTTTTTCATGCTTCTTCTCATTCTAGTGTTTGAAAGTGAAATTTCTTTTCAGCTCTGGTCTTTTCATCAAGAATGCTTGAAAGTCCTCTGTTTCATTGAAAGACCATATTTTCCCCTGAAGTATTATTCTCAGTTTTGCTGGGTAGGTGATTCTTGGTTTGAGTCCTAGTTCCTTTGACTTCTGGAATATCCTATTCCACTCCCTTCAATCCCTTAATGTAGAAGCTGCTAGATCTTGTGTTATCCTGATTGTATTTCCACCATACCGGAATTGTTTCTTTCTAGCTACTTGCAATATTTTCTCCTTGACCTGGGAACTAAGAATTTGGCCACAATGTTCCTAGGAGTTTCTCTTTTTCGATCTCTTTCAGGCAGTGATTGATGGATTCCTTCAATACTTATTTTGCCCTCTGGTTCTAGAATCTCAGGCCAGTTTTCCTTGATAATTTCATGAAAGATGATGTCTAGGCTCTTTTTTTGATCATGACTTTCAGGTAGTCCCATAATTTTTAAATTGTCTCTCCTGGATCTATTTTCCAGGTCAGTTGTTTTTCCCATGAGATAGTTCACATTCTCTTCCATTTTTTCATTCTTTTGGTTTTGTTTGGTGATTTCTTGTTTCTCAGAAAGTCATTGGACTCCATCTGTTCCATTCTAATCTTGAGAGAACTATTATCTTCAGCGAGCTTTTGAACCTCTTTTTCCATTTGGCTAATTTTGCTTTTAAAAGCATTCTTCTCCTCATTGGCTTTTTGAACCTCTTTTGCCAATTGAGTGAGCCTATTTTTCAAGGTGTTAATTTCCTCAGCATTTTTTTGGGGGTCTCCTTTACCAAGGTATTGACCCGTTTTCATGCTTTTCTTGCATCTCTGTCATTTCTCTTCCCAGTTTTTCCTCCACCTGTCTAACTTGATTTTCAAAATCCTTTTTGAGCTCTTCCATGGCCTGAACCCACCAGACATACCCCTGGGATGTCTGGGATACAGAGGCCCTGACCTCCACATCTTTCCCTGATGGCAAGCATTGTACTTCCTCATCAGAAATGAAGGAAGGAAGGAACATCTCTTCCCCAAGAAAGTAGCTCTCTATGGTCTTATTTTTCTTCCTTTTTCTGGGCATTTTCCCAGCCAGTTACTTGACTTCTGGGATTCCTCTCCACCCTGGTCTAGATCCACCCAGCTAGTGCTTGGGGTCTGAGATTCAAATGCTGCTTCCCAGTCTCAGGGTTATCTGTGGCACGAGTGGCTGCTATTCAATGTGAGCTTAAGTTCTGGTGCTGGGGTCGGGGCAGGGATGCCTCCCAGGCTCAGTTCCCTAAGGGTTTTATGCAGAGACCTTCAGTAATGGAGCTCCTGTCTGCTTGGGGAGTCCCGGGCCGCTGCTGCCTCTGCTGCTGCTGCTGCCTCCCAAGGGGGCCCAAGTCACAGAGACACCCCGCTCCCCTCTCGGCCAGCCCAGAAGTCTGTCTCACTGACCTGTAGTGCCTGTGGGTGGAGGGACCTTCATGGCCACCAGAGATTCCATCCCTGAAGCCTGCTCGGATCTGCTCCTCTGGGGCGCGTGGCCAGGACAGCACAGGGGTGGGCTCCACTGTCTGGAGAGTGATGGACCCCCAGGTACGGCTCTCCAGGGCTGTCTGGAACGGAAATCTCTTCCACTATGTTTCTGCATGGGTTGCAGTGCTCCAGAATTTGTGGGGAGTTCTTTTCACAGGAAATTTATGGGCTGAGGATTCGGAGCTAGCATACATGAGTCTTTCTACTTTGCCATCTTGGCTCCTCCCCTGAACTCTACTTGATAGGCAATGGGAAGCCACTGAAGACTTTTAAGCACAGGAGGCACATGGCCAGATCTATATTTTAAGGCATTTGGCAGCAGGATGAAAGGATTGGAGCAGGGAGAATGTAAGCAAGTCAACATTAAGAGAATGTTGCAGTGGTCCAGGGAGGTAGTATTTAAGATAACTACTAGTTACTACTGAAAAGTAACTCAAGTAATAGCAGTAGAAAAAAGAGAGGTAAGGACAGATGCATGAAACGTAGAGGAATATTGGCATTTTAATCACTGAGTGAGGAAGAAATGAGGGATAAGATTCTGAATATGACTGAAACAATGAAGTCAAAAGGTAATCCGCTTGGTTTTGGACACAGTTGAGTTTGATGGATCAGCAGGACATCCAGGTGAAGTTGTCCTGCAAGCAGTATGTGATGGGGGAGTCTGGAACACTGAAGAGAGGTCAGGGCTGGAGATTCAAGATTCACACAGGATATACTATGTTCAATGTACCAGTTCTACTGTGGACAGAGAAATAACAAATGAAAAAACAGGTCCCTCCAAATCATTTGTTCACAGCTCTAGGGAAAAAACCTTCCTTCTTTGTATAATGATGCCACAGGGAGATAATTCAGGTAAATACCTCTAGGAAATCAAGCAACATATAAAGGACTACCCAAAAGATCCATTGTAATTCCACTAAAGAATGAAATTAAAAGTTCAAATGTAATCAGCTCTAGAAAGGAAGTTGGTATAACTATGTTTTGCTTTATGAATTCAGGCTGACTGTATTTGTGGGATAATGGAAAGGTCCCTAGCCTGGAATCTGATCTGTGTTCTGAACCTCAATCTGTTTCTGGCTAGTGGAGAAAGACCTGCTAAGATACCTCTTCAAGCCTGAATTTCTTCAGGAAGGTGGTAAATATGTTTAGTTGGCTTCGCTATTGTTTAAAGTTAGGGTTTGTAGCTTATTTAAAACAAATGCATTTGAAAAACAAAGAAGAAGTTGACCTAACTGATCTCTAAGGTTTCTTCTAACATTAATGTAATAGAGAACTGGCCACTGAGAGACTAGTCTTTATAGGGGCTGACTAGTACACACAACATGTGTTTGCCTGCTTTGCCTGCTGGCAATTCACATGGTTGCTAGGTATAGCTGCTTCTGGAAATACAGGACACAGAGCTCTTTACATCCCTGATTCAGAACATGAACAGGTATCCTATTGGCTTAGAATGACAAGACAATCTATTCATTTGGATGCTGAGCAAGAACTGAGGATGGACACAATATAGGTTCAAAAAGTTTAAATCACTCTTTCTTCCCTAGGGGCAAGTATAACAAGAAAGAGGAGGGCCCTTAGACCCTCTCTCTTACCTGACCACCATAGGGCCATGAATATATGCCACCGCTGTTCTTCTGTCTCTGTTGTATATTTTCTTCAACTTAGGTAAAGAAGTATCAGAAATTATGTACCATATTATGCCATTGTAAGCTCCAAAAGATTAGAAGAACCTCCAGAAGTCCAGCAACTATAATCCACAACACACTCTGCCATTACCTGCGGTAGCCAAGCACAAGCTCTGAGGAGCCAGCACAGAAAAGGAACCTGCTTGACTCAGCCTGGCAGTGAATCAACCTGGAGGCTACAATATCGTGTCCTACAAGGGAGGGAGCAACTCAACTGTTTATTATACCATAATCAGAAGCAAACTGGATAGGAGGACTATTGGACATCACCACTTTAAGTGTGAGTCATTTGAAGGAGAGTAGCTTCCTGGTTTGGGGGGTGGCTTTTGCATTTTGGATCCAAGTAAATATCCCTTTACGACAGTCGTTCTTGAGTTGTTTTTTAGTCATGTATGACTCTTTATGACCCCATCTGGGGTTTTCTTGGTAAAGATATTGCAGTGGTTTGCCATTTCCTTCTCAATCTCATTTTATAGATGTAGAAACCGAGGCAAACAGGCCTAAATGACTTGCCCAGAATCACAGTTATTGTGTCTGAGACTAGATTTGAACTCATGAATCTTCCTGACTCCAGGCCTGGCACTCTATCCACTGCACTACCTACCTGCTTTTTACAATAGTTAAGTCATGTTAAAGTGATATTAAAGAGAGATTAATAATTAATTGATATTTGGAAGAACTTATGAGATAGGGTCTCATGAGCAACAGGACTAGCAAACCCCCCTTTACCCCTCAAGGCTATAACCTAGAAATCTTGACCTTGAACAGAGAGCTAATTAAGGACTGGGGAATCTGTGAAAAGGATATATACCTATATATTTATATACATACATACATACATATACAAATTGATGTGTGTATATACATACACATATAAATATATGCATATATGTCACAGAAATGGAAATATAGAATTTTTTCAATGTTCTAAGGACAGTGTTTTATAAATTGTACATTCTTCATCTCAAGGGAGACTTCAAGAAGACATTTTCAAGGTAAACTCAGGAGATTCAAAACAGATAAGTAACCCAGAAACCAAACCAGAGGGAAATAAATGTTAATGCCAGTGACAGAAGCAAATATGGCTAAGCCACAACTAGATTCAAAAGGTTTCACAGGAGAGAAAATCTTTAGCTTGCTCATATACCTTCAGCAAAGCTCACTTCATTCAGCATACAGCAGAAGAATTTTTAAGACTATTTAATGAACTTATTCATTTCTCAAAACTATTTTCTCTCTTAATAAAATTGACAGGCATTCTGGAGGGGACAAAAGAATACAATTAAGGTTAGTTTATGTGTTAGATGCTGGAAAATGTCAAATACTAATTCACCTCAAGCCCAGTGATGTGTAAAGTTGTCTATCAGCAGAAAACATGAAAACTTTCCAAATACAATCTACCCTCCAAGGGTTAGCCTTAACTTCACTGCATCATTTAAATCAGAAAAGGAAAAAATAGAGAAAGAAGATGATGGTCAGTTCAGATAAATGACAGACACAATTTTTTTCTGGATAATGAAATGGAAAAAGAGTTGAAGGTGCCCCCAGCTAAGGAAATTGCCCACAGGAGAAAGGTCAACATGGATAAATTTAGGGCATATTATCACTGTTGTTGCTTAATCCTTTGTTTCATTCATTACCACTTCTCCCAATGTGTAGGCAAATTTGAATTTCTCCTTTCTTCCCTTTTCTTCCTGATCCTGTGGCGCTAATAAGCTGAGAACTGGCCAAAAATTGAGCAGTAGCTCAATGAGACAGCAGGACGCAGAATGCCGAATAATTCACAAAGTACATAATGAGCCCCCGCACAATTGAGAGTTGATTGGATCTCATTCTTCCCTTCGTCTTTAGTGGCTGAGGATATGGTAAGCAATTTGGAAACTCAGAAGTTTCCCTTGTGATATCAATGGTCACTTTCTGTTGCTTTCAAGGTCTTAGCTTTCTTTAAAATGCTTGCACATCTTAGAAGAAGAGCTGTCCAACAACAGAATAGGCTGCCCTGTTCAGTAGTAAACCCCCAAATAAGCTCCCACCAGAAGGTAGATGATAGATGGGTGCAGAGAGGATTGCTACATTGAAAAAGAGATTAGACTAAGTGACCAAAAGTTCTCCAACTCTAGCATTATATAATATTTTGAATGTGTAAGAAAATATTGTAAATCTTAAATTCTATATAAACTTTTAGGAATTTGGGAGTGAGAAAAAACACTCTAAAAGAATTTTTTAAAAGAAGCGTAATTGCTATGCTGAGTAGTTTGTATTTTCCTTTTGTGTGTCTCTTTGATCATGACAGCTTTGTATGTTTTGTCATTTAAGATTCTCAGCAGTACTGGAGGTGCAGAGAGGAGTAATTTGTGTCATGGATCCTGGGGAGTAGAGAGTTCAGAGACATGGGTGAAGTACCCAAATGGGATTATCTTGACGATCAAAGGGAAACATGAGAGCCCCAAACACCTGGTCAGCAGAGAGGATGGAATGTAGAGAGGTACAGAAAGGGTAAGTGGAAGGACTCCAAAGGACACTAGAAATTGAGGGATCAGGATGAATTTCCTACAGGAGATGGCACTGAAGTTGAGCTTTGAGGAAGGGTAGGGAGCCTGCAAGACAAAGGTGAGGAAGGAGTTCATTTGAGCGTGGGGTTCACTCCATGGAAAGGCATGGAGGTAAACAATGGAATGTCGTATACAGGGAAACATCAAGGAAGTTAATGTGTCTGGAATGTAGAGTGCATAAAGGGAAAAAATGTGCAACAACTTGATAAAGCTAGGCTGGAGCCAGATAGTAAAGGTGTTTAAGTGTCAGACAGAAGAGTTTCATTTTATCTTACAAATTGGGGCCACTGGACCTTCTTTCGTATGGAAGTGACACAGTTAGTTTTATGCTTTTGGAATATTAATTTGACAGCTATATGGTAAATGGATTGGAGAGAGAGGCAGGGACATCAGTTAGGGGGCTATTGAAGTAGTTCAGATGAGAAGCAACGATTGCCAGTTTTAAGGTAGTAGTTATGTGAGTGGAGAGAAGGGGATAGATATTGAGGAGGTAGAATCAACAAGACTTGGCAACTGATTTTATACGAAGGGTGATGAGAAGGAACAGTTCTGGATGACTCCAAGGTTGTAAACTTGTCTGGCTGGAAGGATGGAAAGCACTGCTGAGAGAGGCAGTTCAGAAAAGGGGATAGTTTGTGGGGAAAATGACGAGTACTGCTTCGAATGTTATTGAGTTTGAAATGCTTATAGAACAACCAGATCCACTTCAGTGTCATCTCCTAATGGAAATACATTTTAGTGCCCCATTTGTTAGTACATTTACTAGAAATTTGTTACTATTTTGTATATATTTTATGACACACCATCTGGATTCATTTTATCAACTTACATTGGTACATAGTACTAGATGTAATCCTGTAGATGACTGTATTCCTAATGCTTGCGAGCTCCCACTGGTATACATTCTCTAACAATCAGCCAATAGGGTTAATAAGCTTTTTAGAATATAGTACTTGTTAACAAATGGAGAGATCAATCATTGGAACAGATCAAGTACATAACACACAGAATGAAAAGTATCTCATACCCTACTATTTGATGAACACAAAGTTCCTACCTACTGGGATAAAGACTCAGTATTTCATAAAAATTACTGGGAAATTGGATAGCAGTATGGAAGAAATTAGATTTAAATCAATACTTCATATAAAAAGAAGCTACAAATGGGGATAAGATCAAGATATAAAAGGTCACATAATAACAAATTAGAGAAACATGGAAAAATTTCCTATCAGATTTATGTATTATAGAAAAGTTCATGACCAAGCAAAGAGGATCACAGAAGATAAAATTAATAATTCTGATTACATAAAATTTTAAAAGCTTTTGCACAGACAAATCTAATCAAGATTAAAATGGAAACCATTAACTGGGGGAGAAATCTTTACAAGTTACTTGGAATAATTCCAAGACCATATAAGAAACTTATTTAAATTTGTAAGAACAAGAGTCATTCTCCAACTGATACAATAGTCTAGGGATATAAGTTGTGGTAAATGAATGTGATGGGGGACTGTTAGAAACAAGGAAAGAGATTATTTCAAAAGAACACAGAAAGATTCATATTGATGCAGAGAGAAATGAGAAAAATAATTTATACTATAACATCAATATTATAAAAATGAACAAATTTGAGAACTTTAATAAACTCATGGAGAATGAAATAAGCAAAAATAGGAGTACAAGTTATACAGTAAAAACAAAACTTTAAAAGGTGTAGGAATTATCAGTACAATGAATATTCATGATTCCACAGGACCAGTGATAAATGCACACTATCCATTACAAAGAACTGACAAATTTAGGCTACCAAATTAAAAACACACACACACACACACACACACACACAGTTGAGTTATTCATGCCTTAGACACTTCTCAAAGATCACTGCAAACAGCAACTACAGCAGTGAAATTTTTTAATTAAATTAACTGATGAAATTTTTAATTAAAGGAGACGCTTGCTCCTTGGAAGGAAAGCTACAGCAACTCTGAACAGTATGCTAAAAAGCAGATATATCACCTTGCCAACAAAGATAGTCAAAGCTATAGTTTTTCCTGTAGCAGTGTGTGGCTATGAGAGGTGAACTATACAGTTGAGCACCACAGAACTGATGTTTTCTAATTGTGATGCTGGAGAAGACTTTTTGAGAGTCCTTGAACAGCACGGATATCAAATCAGTTAGTATTTAAATAAATTAATTCAGACTACTCACTGTGAGGTCAAATAATGAAGCTGAAGCTTAAATACTCTGGCCACATAATGAGAAGATGGGACTCACTGGAAAAGACCCTGATGATGGGCAATATAGAACGCAAAAGGAGAAGAGGGGCAGCAGATATGAGATGGATAGATAGTGTCATGGAAACAATGAACATGAACTTGGCCAGACTTTGAGAGACAGTGGAGAATAGAAGAGGCTGGTATGCTATGTCCATGGGGTCATGAAGAATCAGACACAACTGAGCAACAACAAAAATCTTTTGTCTTATTTAGCCGTTAGCTTGGGGAAGCAAGGTGGCACAGTGGAGACAGTGCCAGGTCTGAAGTTTGGAAGATCTGAGTTCCAATCTGGCCTCAGACATTTACTAGTTGTGTAACTTGGAGCCAGTTACTTAATCCCGGTTGCCTCAGTTTCCTCCTCTGTCAAATGAGCTGGAGAAGGAAATAGCAAACCACTCCAGTATCTTTGCCAAGAAAACCCCAAATGCGGCCATGAAGAGACAGACATGACTGAGCGCCAACAACATCGGAAACCTTGAGCTTGCCTGCGGTCCAATAGGGCACTCCCTCACTTTTGTATGTCCTTGTTTTCTGCATGGACATTGTTCTCATCTGCTAAAACAATGTAAACTCCTCAAGGGAGTGGGGCCATCTTCGACACCTGAAGCACAGTAAGGGTTTAGTAAATACTTGTTTGATGTATTTCTGAAGGGAGTGAAGTTATCTGAGACTTGGTCATAGCTAGTTCTCTGTAAGATGCAAACATGAGCAGACAGCATTCTTTTCCTTTCTGCCCCTAGGAAGGACCAAGACTGTTGTGAGCTCTGAATCAGGCAGGGCATCAGCAGTGGAAGCATCAGGAGCTCCAAGTCGTTGTTTTCAGTTGAGAAAGATACTGGAACAACAGTTAAAGTAGAAGGCAAGAAGGTTGGCAGCCTCGCGGACAGAACCGAAGCCAAAGAGTCACAATCCGGGAGTTTAAACTGAGGCGAAGGACACAGAGGTGGAGAAAGAAGCTTTGTGTGGAGAGAGGATGGCAGCTGGAGTGGCCTGAGGGTTAGCTGAACTGTTTCTCTCCAAGAGAAATGGGAAGAATGGGGTCATTTTTAACTCTCTTTCCTCCTACTCCTACCAGAAAAGGCAGAGTTTTATTCCCAAGTTTCTTGATTCTTTAATTCTGTTCACATTGCTGACTGAATTCATGTATTTAAAGCTAGCTCACCAGAGATAGAAAATTATAAATGGTCAAAACTTCTTTGGAATAGTATACATTCTTATTTGTGAATGGAGGGTGTTGAAAAAATAAAGATGGTAAGGGAGAGAGGGATACGGAAGGGGTAAAAGGAGAAGGGGAGGGGTAAAAGGAGAGGGGGAGGGGGAGAGGGAGGAGAAGAAGAGAGAGAGAAAATTTTTATAAACTTTCTGAAGCAAATGTAAAGCTGTATGGGGTCATCCTCTGTCCTGAGGCTACAGTGAGTAAAATAGTTATTGCTGCCTGGAAGCCTGCTGGGTAAGAAGCAGGTTCCTTAAGCAAGGTCAATTCCATTGTCCTCTTTGGAAGCCAGTTTGTCCCTGGCAAGAGAATGAGCAAAGGCAAAAGAGTAGCAGGGCCAGAAAAGGAAAGAGTAACACTACCCATGTTCAGAACAGACTAACAGTAGTTGGACTGCTATGGTACTAATCACCTCCAACCACACTACCTTTTATACAGTGAATGAATGAGTAAGTCTTCTCTCCCTAATGATGATATGGGGCAAAGGTTACTTGTTTGTCTAAGGGATCCAAAAAAAGCAATGGGTAATAATGATTATAGTAATAGTATGAATAATAAACGATAGGTAGCATTTATATAGTACCTACTATGTGCCAGGAACCATGCTAAACACTTTACAAACATTATCTCATTTTGATCCTCACTGTAACCCTGGGTTGTAGGTGCTATTATTATTCTAATTTTACAGTAGGGGAAAATGAGGCAAACAGAGTTTAAGTGACTTTCCCAAGATCATACAAGTAGTAAGCATCTGAGACTAGATTTGAGCTTAGCCTTCTGAATAAGTATAGGCTACTCCAAGAAACACTCCCCAAGGTTACTTTCTGCTGTCTTCCTCATTTGCGTCAGTGTCTCCACATCTATCATTAATATTGAAAACCACATTAACTCATGTAGGGCAACTCAAGTTTTCCCATAACAGCGATCTTACTCCTTCCATGCTTTAGAAAATGTATCAAAATTCCCAAGTGCCCAGGTGGTATATGAAACATCTCCCTTATTGAAGCATCAACCTGATGGGTGAAATAAGATGGCACAATAATTGTGCCATCTCCAACTCTCTCCTTCTCAGCTAGACATTTCCCCTCTACTCAGGATGGAAATGAGAGGCAATAAATAGAAATTTTTCCCCTAGGTTTTTTTCCTTTAATTCAGAGCTACCAATGTGTCAACCGCCCCAATGACAGGACTGTCCCACTGAGAATGCCAGCAGCTCCCAACAACAGATTGATCCAAAGAGCTATGTGTCCTCTTTCCATCAAGAGAAACTTGTCATGCCCCCCCATGATGGTTGTCTTAGCAGAAAGGAATACACTAAGTCCCAGATAGTTCAAAAGAGAGGAAAATCTGCAATGCAGCAAACTGGTCATCTGAGTTCACAGGCTTCTTTCCTTCTAGCCCTGTGTGGTGGGCTGCATTGATCATTACTTATCTGCTCTCATCAAAGGCTTGTTGCTTCATCCATTTCCACTGTCTGTGCCTCCCAGAACTGTGTGATATCTTACTTGACTAAAAAGAATCAGATATTTAAATGAGCACTAAACCCTTGCTGGATCTCTCAGCAGCTCTCAGGTAAACATGTCATAAAATAAAATCCTGTTTCATAAATGTTAATGAGTGACAATAGCGATGAATAGTTTGAATGCTTCTTTAAGGGCAAAGAAATCTCAAAATGTACCAACTGAAATATATTCTTGAGAGTTAGGATCATAGATTTTAAAGGCCCTCAGAGATAATCTAGAAGGATTAGAACAGAAAAGGAACTCTGAGGCTATCTTGTTCAACCCCATAATTTTACTTAGGGAAGTTAAATGACTTGTCCAAGGTTATACAAGTGGTAAACGTCAGAGGCAGGTCTTCTGGTTCTATCTCCTGTACTATGCTTTTCATAGGACTATTAGATGTTCAAAGGGCACTGTGTTTCAAATTAAAGCAAAACCATCCCAACTAAATGAAACTATTCTCCTTTGAAAGGAATTCATTTCAATGCCATATGAATAAGAGATCTGGATGCAGTGTGGTAGAGAGGAAGAAGCCCTGGAATTCAGAAGATCTTGGTTCAAGTCTGTATAGATTCAAAGAATCTCACATGCCACCCTAGCCAGAATAGCAATAATTCCTGAGGTGTCATGTTGACCGGATTGAGGAGGTTTCCTTTTTGTTGGTAACAGGGTAGGATCCCCTTAATTGGGAACTGACTCTTTCCTTGAAAAGCAGGAGATATTAATTCTGAGGTATACATAGAACTTGGAATGCAAAGGGTCTGATGTTGGCTCCAGCCCTTAGTGCTGCTGAGAAGCAGGTGTGAGGACCAGCACATGACTGTAAGCTGATATGACTTGAAATTGTAAAAAAAAAGTCACAGTTCTGTTCAACTGGCTTTCCACATCTCTTACCCTGAAGCAAAGAACCTTAGACTGTGGTTCTATGCTCACTCTGCCTTATCCTGATGCCCAGATATCATCATAAAGGATCCCAAGTTTTACTCCAGTGACTGTATGGGAATCCCCTTCAGGTTTAAGTGAATATTAATTGGTAATTCATAAGAATAGTAGTGCTCTGGATCCTAAATCTCAAGCCAGATCATAATTCTAAGAAAATTAGAAATCATCTAGTTCATTCATCTCATTACACAAACAAAGACAATTTGGACCAGGGGAGAGGGAAGAAGGTCTCACAGATAGTGTCATGACATGGTAGCACCAAAAGCAGGCTTTGGATCTACATTCCCTGATTCTAGCGTTTGTAACCATCCCACTATATCACATCCATCCTTTCACATGAATACTTGTATGTTACATTTCTTTATGATTACCATTCAAGAATTCCTTCTACAGGAATATATTCTCAACTCATAGAAGTCATTTTTATAAGCTAGGATGTTTATACTAAGCTAGAGATTTCTCCAAAAGACTGTGTGCTGATAGCTCTCATTAAATGCCTCTCCGTTGTTGTCTATTCCATATTCTCTCATTCTTATTGCACTCCTACTACACATTGCCAGAAATATTCCTAAGTGGAGAAATCACTGACTTATAATTGGTTTAATGTGCCCTACTCCCTATAACCATCACACTCCTATCAAATATATGAGACTTATGGCATCATTACTGTTCTGTTTTAGTTGGGAAAACGAAGGCTGAGAGATACCATAACTAGTCCACGACCACACAGATAACTAAATAGCCGAGGCTAGATTTGAACCCAGGTCTTTTTGACCCAGTATCTTGTTCACTACATGAAGGAACTTCTTACCTAATTGGCGAATTTAAGAAAATCGGGTCATCTTTCACTTTTTAACTTAGGGATTGCTTTTTCACAATATATAAGAAAAAAAACCTTCAAGCGAATAGACTAGATGGATGTTCCTATTATTCTTCCTCAAAATAATACCTTAGGTGGGGGGAAATATCGACAACTAATGATCCCTATGCCTACATTTGTATCTTGACAAAATCTTTATGGGAATTGTTTATGTGTGCATTGAAAACACTTCCATGAAAACATTAAAAGGAAATAAGAAAGCCACTGGAGAAATAAAGACATGACCTGAACTTGACTTTGTTTTGAGTGAGGGAGGGCTGTGTAGGTCACCAGCCTCTCTTCTCCTTGAGAGTCATCTCAATCCAGTGACCAGATATCCATCAGAATGACTGGAGATGACCCAGGATGAGGTAATTGGGGTTAAGTGACTTGCCCAAGGTCACATAGCTAGTGAGAGTCAAGTGTCTGAGGTGAGATTTGTCCTGTACTGGTACTCTATCCACTGTACCATCCAGCTACTCTCACAGCAAATCACTCATGAAAAAATAACATTCCCCCCCCCCTTTTTCTTTCTGGTTGTGAAGTTTCACTGCTTTATCAGTGGCACATGTATTTTCCTAATGTAACCTGCATAAACTAGAGAAATTGGCTGGGGGTGGGTTCTGTGCCATGTTATTCATCTGAGGGAGCTTAGGGGAAAATGAGTAAAAATGGTTTCTTAACTCTGCCTATTCATGGTATATAAGATTTGTCCAGTGGTACGTTGGCAAATGTTTAACAACCAGCTCTCTGGAAAGAGAAAAAAAGAGTTACTGCACACTTTAAAATTTAATTGAAATTATTAACTCTTATTGAAATTGAAATTATAACTATTATTAATAATAATTGAAATTATTTCTCCATCATTTTCTCAAGACTAGAAAATCAAGAAAACAATTGTCATGATTTGTCATGTTTACAAATTACCAAGTCTTAAATGCTCACACTGAAACTTTGACAAGTGGATTTCAGAGATGTCCCCAGAATTCCTCTGGGCCTGGGTAGCATCTCAGCTCTGTCAAAGAGTCAAAGACAAGACTGGAACTCAGACCAGAAATAAGTTACTGGTGAGAGTTCAGCCAGCAGGTAGGATGAAGGAGAGTTGGTAGAATTTATGAGAAGCCCTGAAGGCTAAGTGGTTACTCCAGCTAGCTTTCTAGAGAGCCAAGAATATACAAGAATCAACAGAATCCTGGAACAGAAATACCAGGAAAAGAGTGACTGATTTCCCAGAAATCTAGATGGCATAGTGGATAGAGTACTGGACTTGGAGTCAAGAATTCCTGAGTGAACCTGAGTAAGTCACTTACCCTCTCTCAGTCTCATTTTTCCCCATCTGTAAAATGGGGTTAATAATGGCACCTACCTCCCAGGGCTGTTGTGAGGCTCAAATGAGATAACATATGTAATGTGCTTTCCTAGCTATTATAGGCAACCTAGGTGGCTCAGTGGGTAGCCTTCTGGACCAGGAGTCAGGAAGACCTGAGTTAAGGCACTTCAACTCTGTCTGCCTCAATTTCCTCATTTGTAAAATTGGAATAATAATAGGATTCCCGTCCCTGAGGGCTTATGAGGGTAAAACAGAATAATACTCATGCTGTGGTTGTTCCATTTCAGCCTCCAGTGATTGATCGAACTATAAAACAGGACTGACTCATAGATAAGGGGTATTGTATTAAGACAGACTTCATTATCCAGTGTCAAACAACTTCTCCAGAGTCACAGAGGAAGAGCAAATGTTGAGCCCTGGTACAAAATGAGGAAGGGCAACGAGGCTGGTATAGAGTTCAAGCTTACCTTGCCCAAAGGCAAAAGGCCCCAGTGGTTATGAAAGGGCAAACTCACTAGTGAGTTCTGTTTAGGAGTTATCATTCCCTTCCCAATCTCACCCCCTACAGGAGACTGCCAGAGAGAAGAGAGGAAAACGGAGAATGAGATCAGCAGAAGTATTGCATATCTCTAGAAACTAACTGAGGCTGGAAAAGTTGATAATTGCTGAACTCCGTTTCATTTAAAAGTTAAAAGCTACACAGATTTTTTTCCTTCTGTTTTTGAAAAGTGTAGCTTTAGGATGGAGCTGCCTAGAATCTGTGAAAGACATAGCAAACTGTCCCAGTCCTGCCTTTGATTAGTGATGTATAGAATTGCTGCTTGCCTACTCAACACCCTGAAAATCCTTTTCTTTCAGAGAAATATCCGTCTATTGGAGCAGTATATTTCTCCCTTTTTCTCTCCTTGTCCCTCTTCCACCAGCAATCATTTGTTTGTAGAAACCAGGGCAGAAGCACCAATTACAGACTGTAGGAGGAAGGAAACTCAGATTTCTGTTTGGGCTAGATCTTCAGCTGAGAACACAGAACAAAGAAACCTCAGATGGCGCTAATGAAAAACTAATAGCCATGAACCTCTGGGACATTTACAGAGGGAAGGAATTGTCCTTTCCCTTTTATAAAGTGAAAGAGAGAATTGGGGAGAAGTGACCCTTCTCTTATAATTTGTAAGACATTTCTGCTATTAATTACTTCAAGTCATAAAGCTCAGAGGAGTAAATTCAAGCATTTCCTTGAAAATACTAAATCACAATATAAATGTCAGTCATTATTATTATTATCAATAATTAATAAGATAGTGACTCTTGCCCAGAGTCACATAACTAAAAAACAGTAGAAGCAAGATTTGGACCCAGTATTTTTCAATTTTAAGCCAATCATGAATGGATCTCTAGAAAACCATTCCTTCAGAGAAGGAAAGGTCATCTTTATATAGTCCTATAGGAGAGCACATAGGAAAAAGGCAAACTAGCAAAATGATAAATATTCTATGTGGAAGAAAGACACTGCTCATCATTTCAATTCCATGATGAGCTGAGAAATAGGTTATAACTCAACTTGGAGAATAAAGCTAATGGGAAATTCATTGTGGATCCAAGGCCTCGGAAGAGGAAATATAATCTGTTCTCCAAGAACAAAGGAAAATAGGAGAAAGTTTGTATATACTGGTGAACTGATCCCATGTCAAATGGTCATAAGACCTCTAGAGAGTCTTGGATCCATATACTAGTCTAAACCCTTAAATATGGAAAAGAGACAGAACAAATGTTTAGTGAATCTGCTTCAGGAAAACCAATGAGGGTAGAATAGATGTGTCAGGTACAAAACTGGATTGTCAAGGGCCAGACAGAGTAAAGGAGAGCACAAGAGGATGATAGTAGAGACTTCCAGAGCAGTGCAGGACACCTGAGAAACATTTTTCAGTATAGGAGAGTCTGAAGCCCAGGAAAGAATTCTTTGGAAGAGGATGGATAACACAACATACACTTCCACAACACATCAGGAAATTGAATGAAGAAGGTCTTTCTCCCAACTATTCCCCAAACTAAACATCAAATTAGCCTGACTTTTCTAGGACCAACAATGAAATTTCTTGGTGTCTCCCAGGAAGAGATTGTTCACTTCTATGTAATTTTCATTACAATTTTATAATTTAAGAAGAGACATTTTTTTGGTTTCTCACCTATTTTCTTACTATTGTGGCCTCTTCCTTTTTTTACTCAGAGCATGAAAATTCCATCCATCCCACATGATAGCTTTATAAAGCACCCTGTTGGCAATCATTATTGTATAATAACACACATCATTGCTGACAAACACAAAACCACTCCATTTCTTTATGATTTCCCAGTTCTTCTGAAGTGAAACATGAACTCTGAAACACTGAAGGGAGAAAGAAAAAAATGATAAAGAGAAGAAATGAGAAAAGGGAAGGAGGAAAGAAGGAAGGAAGAGGAAGGAGGGAAGAAGAAAGACAGGCAAGGCAGAAAGGAAGTCAAAAAAAGAGAGAAAGTTTGCTTTTAGGCACATAAACCATCTATTCTATGAAAGTTACCGGAGAACTACAAAAATAAGACCCTGTGTTTTTCCCAAGGGACTGACAGAACTAAAAGGAATTTTTAAAACTATAGGACCATACCACCTTCTAAAAAGGAAATCAGTCAACTGTGCGTCTTTGAAGATGAAAGGGTATGGGATGATATCAAGAGCCCTGGAATAGGAGTCCAAAGGCCTAGCTTCTAGCTGAGACTTCACCACTCACATAAACTAGATGTGACTTTGGGCAAGTCACATCAGGTATACTGTGTACCTCAGTTTCTTCATTTGTAAAATGCATGATCTGGATTAGATCATATGTTCCTAACTTGGAGTCATTGATAAATTTCAATTTCAAAGTTCATTTCCTTATGAACTTGGGTGGGGTTGGGTGGAGATTACATTTAACCAGGCTTTAGCTGAAATTTAGCAGTTCCTTCAATTAGTTAAAATAATTATTCTGATAAGGGATTTTACTAGGCTGCCAAAGGAGTCCATGATACAAAAAACTATGAAGAAATAACTCCTAGCCAGATAGCCTCCTAAAATTAATGTTCTATGATTCAACATTTTAAGAGCCTCACTTATTAAAAAAAAACATTCAGAATATTCACTATATTTCCTAAGGCAAGAAAGTGAGCTCATATATCTCATAAAGTTTGTCAATAACTGTAGCTAAAATAAAACTAAAAGGCTTTCCAACTAATCTTAGGATAATATTGTGCCTTGTGATGGCAGCAAGCAGAAGGGGAAAGTGGCATCTAAACATCCTCATTTGGACATCCAGGAAAGAAATTCAATCTAGTCCCTGGAAAAATTTGTTTTTGCATCTAGCTTGGAATGCCTTGGCACTACTGGCAGTGCCCAGTCCTGTGAGGGTGAGGGTTGGAGGTTATTTCCATGGAGTCAGTGATCAAACACTCACATCACTCCTTCCTTCTCTGACCTGATGCTGATCTACACTCACTGACATCAGTCCAAAAGTATGATTTAGCAAAAGATGGGCAGCTTGGTGGTGCCATAGTGCAGAGAGTGTTGGACCTGGAGTCAGAAAGATTCATCTTTCTGAGTTCTAATCTGACCTCAGACACTGGGCAAGTCACTTAAACTGTTGGTCTCAGTTTCCTCATATGTAAAATGAGCTGGAGAAGGAAATGGCAAACCACTCTAGTATCTTTGTCAAGAAAACCCCATGTGGGGTCACAAAGAGTCAGACACAACTGAAATGAAAGAACAGTAAAATCAAAAGACAGATCAGTATACTAAAACCTTTGACATCAAAAGTTCTGAATTTGTGTGGGTTTTCATACACACTGTGTGAATTTCCCTCAGTCTCACCTTAAAAAAAAATGTAGATAGCCAAACGCTTTCTATTTAGCACATGAGGACATTGCAAAAAAGGTTCTTTATAAATCACTATACAAATATGAGCCATTATCATGTATTCAGAGGCTTCTGCTCTTCTGAGACTATTTCCTAGGCAGGATAGCCCAGGGCTGTTGGATTTGAGAAACACTTAACTTGAATGACTATCCTTTGTTTGCTTCAAAGACTTCCATTTCCTTTTAAATTATTAATATTTCTTCTTGGCAACATTTACATTTTCCTAAGAAACTAATTCAATGTACATAAGGTTGAGTTTTGATATTGAACTCATTTATTTCTGGTGGATGTCAACTCAAGGATTTCCTCATCTACAAAGAGTACGAAATATGTATTTGATAACTGATGCAGGACAATTAATTTAGAATCACTCAGATGAATAGGAGTAGGGAAAATAGGTAGGGAGAGTTAACAGACTGATGAATATTCATAGCACTCCAGACTCCAAAGGAATTCTGCCAACCCCACGTTTAAACTTTCTCTCTGGCACACTCTTAAAGAGCATATTCAGAGATGATGGGGTTTGCTTAGCCCTAGATCAAAGCATCCACAGTGCTTTGTCTATCTCAGTATAAAACAATGCAATCTTAACATATACAGGCCATCCAATAGTGAGACTTTTATTATATAAATTTGACCCTCAATTAAATTCAACAAGCAACACTAACTGCTAAGGACAGATAGAAAATGGTCCCTACTGCCAAGGAGTTTATTTTTGATCAGGAGAGACAACATGCACACAGATCAATAAATTCAAAATACAAACAAAAATTTTTAGGGGTCCAGGGTAGCCCTAACAATAGAGGGAATCAGAAGAGACATCAGGCACTTGACCTGATCCTTGCATATCAGCTAGATCTTTTGACAGGCAGAGGTTAAAAAAAAAAAAGTACAGATCTCATGGCATCAGAAACGGCCCATGTGAAGACATGGAAGTGTCAAAGATATTGTGTATAGAGAACAGATCAGCGGGAACCTAATAGAGTTCTTGATGGAGACTAATGAAAGTCCTATAGAATGGATTGAAGATGCAAGTTCCTAGGTGCAGGGCCTCCAATTAGAAGAATATTGCAAAAGTCTAGGCCAAAGGTGGAGAGTGATTCTGAAGTTGCAAACTGGGAAAATGGCAGTGACCTCAACAGAAGTAGGAAAGTTAGAAAGAGGTGTGGGGTTGGAAGAAAAGTGGTAGCAGACAACAGGTTCTGTTTTAGTATATCAAATTTGAAATGTCTATGGAATATTCACAGATGGAGATATCCCATCAAGCAATTGGTAGTTCTAGGCAAAGTTCAGTAGATAAATGATGAGTTGGTCTAGACTGTCTCAGAGATCCCTTCCAGCTCTCTACATCTCTGCCAATTTCATCCTCTTACTCAAGTTGTCTGTATATCATCCAATAAATGCTGTAGTCGGCTTAAAGTGGTCATGGCCATATCTCTATTTCTTGAAATCTTGCATATGACTAATGCAATAATTTGGCATAGGTGTGCATAGAGCATGGACCAAGCGAGCCCAGGTACACTGGCATACTCAGCCCATGATTTATGCTGGCCAATGTAATTCAGTCTATTAAATATATGAGAATTGGGTGACTTTGTTTATCAAGCACTTAAGAAAAATAAATCCATATCCAACTCCTGATTGTCCAGTGAGCATCAGGGAAGCCAGGATACTGTTAAGCTCAACTTCTTTAAGAGAGCTCTCTATCAAGGCCAATGGATGAGAATGTGGATGTTAAATTCAATAGTTATTTAATGAACACTTACTAAAAATAAAGTATGTTTTTCCTAATGAAAATCCATAAAGTCCTTGTGCCAACACAATGGAAGGAATTTAATGGTACCCTCCACCAAAACAGATGCCATTGAGAATAAAGAATCATAAGTCATAGACTCTTCCCTGACAGTTTCCAATATCATTGGAGAAATGAAAATTCTGTAAAAAAAAGTTTTATTGTTTCTAGTCAACCGTGAAAACTCAAAGTTATTTTAGCCATATAGAAAGGAAGATAGAGAGGAAAGTTACATCACATTTAGCCAGAATAGGCTTCCTCTACATGATGTTGAAGGTGCAATCATGTCCACAAGTACCAGATTCATCCCCAATGTGAGCTTCCAAACTTGTTTCTGTATGTTTCTGTATGAGATTCATGCCCAGTGTGAGCTCCAAACTTGTTTCTGACAGACTAGTAGGGCATTGTCAGTGGAAAAGGAAGGGTCAGTGGTCATAAAAGGACCTGAGACTTAAGAAAGCCTACTCAGCACTCATCTTGCTAACTAATGCTTTCTTTTCCATGGAAAATGGAGTCCTTCACAAACTGAACAACTTGCCAAAAGCTATTCAAAGTCAGTGTTGTATACTGAATAGATGTTGGGCTTGGAATCAGAAAGGTCCAGCCTACTCTTAGAATTCTCTGATACTTGTAAGCTATGTGACTCTGGGAAAATCACTTTACTTTTCTCAGCCTTGGTGTTCCCATATGCAAGATAGGGATAACAATAACAATATGAATAGCTGTGAGGTTGCAAGGAGATAATGAAATTGACTGCTTATCTACCAACGATTGACCTGATATTGATTGACAGAACAGTCAGCCTCTAACAGAGGATCTGCTGACAGTCAACCAGAATTTAATAAGTGCCTGCTATGCGTCAAGCATTGCCTAGTCATGTTTCTCCCATTCTATCGTTGTGAAGGTGATTTCTTAGCCCATGAGTAGAATTTGCCCCTGTTAAATTTCACATAATTCATTGAAGCCCATCATTCTAATCTGTTGAAACCTTTTTGGACTCCTACAGTCTAAACTCGTGAAATGTTCATCTTTAACTTTTGTCTCATCTGCAAATCTGACAAATGTACTATCTATGATTTCATCCAAGCCCAAATAATAGTAATAAAAGTGAGCATTTATATAGTACTTTAAGGTTTGCATAGAGTTTTACAAATGTTCTCTTATTTGATACTCAAAGCAATACTGGGAGCTAGGTCAAAGGGAAATAAACAGACTTGACCAAGATCACAAAGCTAGCAAGTATTTGAGGCAGAATTTGAATTCAGTTCTTGCTGACTCCAAATCTCTTTTTCCACTGTGCCACTTAACTGTCCTCGTCATAGATAAAAATGATTGATAAAGATAAAAAGCTCAAAGGATGGAAATTCAAGTAACAGTATGCTAATGTGGGAGAGGTACTGGGTAGTAAGAAATAAAAAACCTTACCAGCATCCCCAGATTTCCACAGAACATAGCTACCGGTAACAACAGACTTGACACCAGGCATCCCAGAGGTCAACGAGTAGGTGATGGGCAGCATTCTAGTTTTTCCAGTACTGACTCCTATACTGTCCCTGTCACTTTTACTGAATAGATAACTTCAGGCAGACAAAGCTTTTGCTTTGGCAGAGACAGAAGGAGAACGAGGCATCACATTCTTACTGAGCTCAACCTGTTTTCAAGGTCAAAAACAGTATTCTCTTCAGCTTTTGTGCATTCAGTCTCCCTGCTGTTTGCCACAAGCTTGAATTTAGGAGACACCACCATGAACCAGCTGTCTGGAATCTGGGAAAGTCTTCTCTCTGTCCATAAGTGTGTCTTAAAATAGGAGCCACATCCAGGTCAGGGGTAATAATAATTTGAAATCTGTAGGTTAAGCAGGAGCTTGAGTTACAGTTGGGTCATTCCAAATAGCACACATTCAGATGTAGAACAGAAGAGACTTTGAGTCTCCGGCTCTGCCCAGTCAACTGAAGG
Source organism: Bettongia penicillata ogilbyi (assembly GCA_023548195.1). Taxonomy (NCBI): domain Eukaryota; kingdom Metazoa; phylum Chordata; class Mammalia; order Diprotodontia; family Potoroidae; genus Bettongia; species Bettongia penicillata. The sequence goes on from JAJHZJ010000640.1 coordinate 1,163,703, forward strand.
GCATCTTTTCAGCTGCCTAAGTGTACAATTCCCCAGTTTTTCTTACTTTATTGAAAATAAATAGGAAAATCTCTCATGTCCAAAGAGAGAAGCTGCTCTATCTGTCTATACCTCTCCCCCAATTTACCTAATGTCAAGTTAAAAAAGATATGCCACTCACCAAAAGGGACTTTAAAGGATTCTTTTCAATCAGAAACTAGAATAAATGTAGCAAAACAAAAGCAAGCAAATTTCTCTCACATACCCTATCTCTCTGATCCTCTGTGTGATAGGGATGCATTGTTAAAACAGAGAAAATTCTTTTTTGTTTATCCTTCTTTCTGGAAGCGGGCGATGATATCAAGATGAGGACATGACTTGCAGTTGACTTTGATTTGAGTGAGGTGGGACTGTGCAGGTCACCATCCTCACTTTCTTCTCCAGAGTATCTGAGTCCAATGGCCTGATATTCATCAGGACAACTGGAGATGGCTCAGGATGCAATGTGAGACCCTTGCCATTGTAGGCTAAGGTCCTATCACATTCTCACTTCGAGTATGATACGGCATTCAATGAATAGGGCTTGTTAATGGGATGACTCCTTTAAAAAAATCAGACTGGGAGGGGAAGACCCTCAGGGTTCCTGAGTAAAAGAGAAACAGTCACTATTTGGTATTTACAGAATATAAAACATCTGAGAGTAGTTAGGTGGGGAAGTGGATAGAGTACTGGTGCCAGAGTCAGGATAACACATGTTCTTGAATACAAATATGGTCTCAGACACTTACTAGCTATGTGACTCTGGAAAAGTCACATCATCCTGTTTGCTTCAGTTTTTTTCTCTGTAAAATCCCCTGGAGAAAGAAATGTCAAAACACTCTGATACCTTTGCTAAGAAAACGCCAAATGGAGTCACGAACAGTCAGAAACAACTGAAAAACCAATGAAATAAAACATCTGAAAGCCCAATCAGTACAATTAGCAGAATGTTTTTTCCACTCTAAATTGAAAACATTCATTAAGCACCTGCCATGTGCCAGGCACAGTGCTAAGTGCTAGGGATTTAAAGAAAAAAAAATCTTTGCTCCCAAGGTGCTAAAATGTGCTCATAGTCTAATGTGGGAGGTAACATGCAAACGATTTTGTTCAAATAAGATTTTATACACACACATACATTTGTACATGTGTGATTGTATGTGTATGTATAAAATAAACTAGAGATAATCACAGCAGCAGGGACTTCTGGTAGAAGGTGGGGCTTGAGGGAAGTCAAGAAAATCAGGTGCTAGAGAAGAGGAGGGAACATTTTCTAGGTATGGGAAGATAGCCACTGAAAATACCCATAGTTGGAACCTGGAGTGTCCTAGGTGAGGAACAGCACTGAGGTCCCTTGAACAGAGTGTGTGGCTGAGGGATGGGACAGAGTAAGGTATAAGAAGGTGTGTGTGTGTGTGTGTGTGTGTGTGTGTGTGTGTGTATATATATATATGTGTGTGTGTGTATGTATATATATGTATGTATGTGTATATATGTATGTATGTGTATACACACACACACACACACACACACCTTCTTATACCTTACTCTCTCCCATCCCTCTGGCTTTTAAAGTTCTTTCCAATCATCTTACACATATATATATATGGTGTAAGATGATTGGAAAGAACTTTAAAAGCCAGACAGAGGATATATATATATATATATATGTATGTGTGTGTATGTGTTATATATATATATATATATCCACTAATATATATATATGTGTGTATATGTGTATATATATATATATATATAAAATATATATCCACTGATGAAAAAAATATTTACATCCACAGATGAAAAAAGAAAAAATGATAAAGGATATTTTTAATTTCTATAATTTGTCCTATCAACATAGGTTTATTAAAATCTCCGATATATTCTACATCTACAGGACTTTACAGTGATAATTACTACTCATGATGATGACCCTGAATGCCTACAAGGGTCTGAAGTGCCTCTTGACTCACTTATCAGTTAAAAATCAATGCTCAGTTGACTTCTAATGATCTTTGCTTCCTTGTGTGCACATAACTCATTCTTGCTAATGTACTGCAGTACACTCACCATGCACTTCACTCTCCATTGCTTCTAGGTGACAATTCAGACTATGCTCTTCTATGATTAGTATTCTTATAGCAGTATTAAAAATGTATTGAGTGGGGAGGAGCCAAGATGGAGGAGTAGAAAGACTCACATAAACTAGCTCCAAATCCACAGCCCATAAATTTCCTGTAAAAAGAACTCCCCACAATTTCTGGAGTACTGCAAGCCACGCACCAATGCAGTGGAAGAGATTTCCATTCCAGAGAGCCCTGGAAAGCCAACCCCAAAGGTCTGTCACACTCTGGACAGCAGAGCCCACCCCTGTGCTGCCGTGGCCACGGGGCCCCAGAGGGGCAGATCCGAGCAGGCTTCAGGGATGGAATCTCCAGCAGCCACAAAGGTCCCTCCACCTACAGGTGCTACAGGTCAGTGAGAGAGATGTTTGGGCTGCCTGAGAGGGGAGTGGGGCGTCTCCATGGCTTCGGGCCCCCTCGGGAGGCAGCAGCAGAGGAAGTGGTGGAGGCAGGAGCGGCCCGGAACTCCTGGAGCAGCAGGCAGGAGCTCAGGGCCATTACTGAAGGTCTCTGCATAAACCTCCTGAGGGAACGGAGCCTGGGAGGCGACTGTGCCCCCACCCCAGCACCAGAACTTAAGCTCACATTGAATAGCAGCTGATCCTGTAGCTGATAGCCCTGAGGCTGGGAAGCAGCATTTGAATCTCAGACCCCAAGCACTAGCTGGGTGGATCTAGGCAGGGGTGGACAGGAATCTCAGAAGTCAAGTAACTGGCTGGGAAAATGTCCAGAAAAAGGAAGCAAAATAAGACCATAGAGAGCTACTTTCTTGGCGAAGAGATGTTCCTTCCTCCCTTCATTTCTGATGAGGAAGTATAATGCTTGCCATCAGGGAAAAATGTGGAGGTCGGGGCCTCTCTATCCCAGACATCCCAGGTGGATGTCCGGTGGGCTCAGGCCATAGAAGAGCTCAAAAAGGATTTTGAAAATCAAGTTAGACAGGTGGAGGAAAAACTGGGAAGAGAAATGAGAGAGATGCAAGAAAAGCATGAAAAACGGGTCAATACCTTGCTAAAGGAGACCCAAAAAAATGCTGAAGAAAATAACACCTTGAAAAATAGGCTAACTCAATTGGCAAAAGAGGTTCAAAAAGCCAATGAGGAGAAGAATGCTTTCAAAAGCAGAATCAGCCAAATGGAAAAGGAGGTTCAAAAGCTCACTGAAGAAAATAGTACTTTAAAAACTAGAATGGAACAGATGGAAGCTAATGACTTCATGAGAAACCAAGAAATCACAAAACAAAACCAAAAGAATGAAAAAATGGAAGAGAATGTGAAATATCTCATGGGAAAAACAATTGACCTGGAAAATAGATCCAGGAGAGACAATTTAAAAATTATGGGTCTATCGGAAAGCCATGATCAAAAAAAGAGCCTAGACATCATCTTTCATGAAATTATCAAGGAAAACTTCCCTGAGATTCTAGAACCAGAGGGCAAAATAAGTATTGCTGGAATCCATCGATCACCACCTGAAAGAGATCCAAAAAGAGAAACTCCTAGGAACATTGTGGCCAAATTCCAGAGTTCCCAGGTCAAGGAGAAAATATTGCAAGTAGCTAGAAAAAAACAAATCCAGTATGGTGGAAATACAATCAGGATAACTCAAGATGTAGCAGCTTCTACATTAAGGGATTGAAGGGAGTGGAATAGGATATTCCAGAAGTCAAAGGAACTAGGACTCAAACCAAGAATCACCTACCCAGCTAAACTGAGTATAATACTTCAGGGGAAAATATGGTCTTTCAATGAAACAGAGGACTTTCAAGCATTCTTGATGAAAAGACCAGAGCTGAAAAGAAAATTTGACTTTCAAACACAAGAATGAGAAGAAGCATGAAAAAGTAAACAGCAAAGAGAAGTCATAAGGGACTTACCAAAGGTGAACTGTTTACATTCATACAGGGAAAGACAATATTTGTAACTCTTAAAACTTTTCAGTATCTGGGTATTTTGTGGGACCACACACAGACATACACACACACACACGCACACACACATGTACATGCATGCACGCACACACATATACACATGCACGCACACACAGAGACAGAGATTACAGAGTGAATTGAATAGAATGGGACCATATCTTAAAAGAAATTAAGGTAAATGGTGAGATAGAAATGTAGTGGGAGGAGAGAGGGTGAAATGGAATGGGGTAAATTATATCTCATTCAAGAGGCAAGCAGGAGACTTTTTAGTGGAGGGAAAAAGAGGAGAGCTGAGAAAAAAACATGAAGTTTACCCTCATCACATTTGACTAAATGAAGGAGTAAAATGCACACTCATTTTGGTATGAAAACCTATCTTACAGTACAGGAAAGTGGGGGAGAAGGAGATAAGCAGGGAAGGAGGGATGATGGAAGGGAGGGCAGTGGGAGAAGAGAGGGCAGTGGGAGGAGGGAGCAATTTGAAGTCAACACTCTTGGGGAGGGACAGGATCAAAAGACAGAATAGAAACAATGAGGGGCAGGATAGGACGGAGAGTAATTCAGTTAGTCTTACACAGTACAAGTATTATGGAAGTCATTTGCAAAACTACACAGATAGGGCCTATATTGAATTGCCTGCCTTCCCAGGATGGGGAGAATTTGGAACTCAAAGTTTTAGGAACAACTGTTTAGTATTGTTGTTGCTACTAGGAAAGAAGACATACAGTTAATGAGGAATAGAAAGTCATCTGGCCCTACAGGACAAAGAGAAGATGGGGACAAGAGAAGGGAGGGATGATAGAAGAGAGGGCAGATTGGTGATGGGAAAATTAGAATGCTTGGTGTATTGGGGTGGGGGAGGGGATAAAAGTGGAGAAAATTTGGAACCCAAAATTTTGTGAAAATGAATGTAAAAAGTTAAATAAATAAATTTATATTTAAAAAAATTTTTTTTTTAAATGTATTGAGTGTTGTAGTTGTGTTGATGTGATATAATATTAGCGGGAGAAGTTTGAAGTTATCAGAAATGTTTTGCAATATCCCAAATGCATCCTGTCCACTCTCTTCCTCCTTTTCCAGTCTGGATCCTAATTCAGTTGTCTATCCAAGGTATTGACAGATCCTGAGAGGATTGGGCTGGATCAGAAGGAGACGCAGAAGATCATAGTAAAACAACTCTTATTGATTAACATGAGAGAAAGGGAAAATAACAAATGCTGGAGGGGATGTGGAAAAATAGGAACACTAATGAACTGTTGGTAGAGTTGTGAACTGGTCCAACTATTTTGGAGAGCAAATTGGGACTCTACTCAAAAACCCATAAAATTGTGTATATCCTGTGATCCAGCAAAACTACTACCAGATTTGTATCCCAAAGAGATCATAAAAAGGATAAAGGACCTACATATACAAAAACACTTATAGTAGCTCTTTTTGTGGTGACAAAGCATTAGAAATTGAGGGGACACCCCTCAATTGGGGAATGGTTGAACAAGTTGTGGTACAGGATTGTGATGGAATGCCATTGTGCTATAAGAAATTATGAACAAGGTGCGCTTAGAAAGTCCTGAAAAGACTAAGATTAACTGATGCAAAGAACCAGGAAAACAGTGTACACGGCAACAACAATCTTGCAGTGATGATCAACTGTGAAAGACTTAGCTACTCTGATCAAGACAATGATGGAAGACAATTCCAAAGGACCCATGATTAAAAATGCTATCCCCTTTCAGAAAGAGAACTGAAGAACTCTTACGACAGATTGAAGCCTACTTTTTTCACTTCATTTTTTGTGTTTTCTTTTGTAACATGGCTAATACAAAAATAAGTTTTGCACGATTTTACATGTATAATCAATATCACATTTTTTACCTTCTCAAATGATAGGGGAGAGGAAGAAGGGAGGGAAAGAATTCAGAGCTTGAAATTTTGAAAAATAGAGGTCAAAAAATTTTTAAATGTTAAAAAAAATCACAGAAGTCCTTTAAGTCCTAGGTTATACACTCTTTGACTTAACAATCTCCAAATTCCCTTTCTCTAAATCAGATGTCCATGACTCTATTCCTAACAAAACAAATAAAAATACAATAAAACATAAAAAACCCTACATTTTAAAACTAATATGCTGTCCACAGGAATATTTATGTTTAGATTGATGGCCCTTGTTTTTATTAGTTTGATACTTGTTTAGTTTGATCCATTTAGTGTTATTAATTTTTTTCAGAGTATGTTCATATATTTATTTCATCTGATCTTTCTAGCAACCATGTGAGAAGTAGATATGGCAGGTATTGGTACAATCATTTTGCAAATGGAGAGACAAAAGCACCAAGATTTCATATAACGTTTTAAAGCCTCAATTTCTTCTTTTTAGAAAAAGAAAAGGATAATAACACCACCTATTACAGAGTTGTTTTGATGCTCAAAATATGTGTGTAAAGTGTTTTCCAATCTCAAAGTGCCATATAAATATCAGCTATTATTATTGAGAAATAATTGAGGAATGTAAATGGTATTTGGCAATTCCAGAAAATAATACACATTTGCTAGGCCTTTTTCTCTAGAGTTTATGCTTTAAAAAATAAAAAACAGACTGTCCATTTTAGTGAATGCCAGTCCCACTCAGTTCTACCTTCAACTCTTGTGGCCAGGGACTTTGCTGTTGCATATAGGAGATCAACATAGAGAATTAACTATGTGATTCAGGTCCTGAACCCATTCTCAGTTGGCATATCCTTATAAATGGAGCAAAAAAAGCGTTTTTCATATCGGTGTACACACCCTGCTAGGCACAGAACAGGCTTGAGTCAGCAAAGCTGCAAAATGATGGAGCCACAGATGTAGAGTTGGGCATGACCTCTAAGGCCATCTAATGTTTTGTTTTTTGTTTTGTTTTGGTTTTGCAGATTGAAGAAACCAATTTTACAGATGAAGAAACCAAAGCCTACCATGGTTACGTGACTCTCCCCAGATCAAATAGAAAGGAAGCATCAGATGAGGTTTGAACCAAGCTTCTCTGACTCCAAATGCAGTTCTCTTCCCATTGGATCACACTGTCTCCTATGTTTTGAGCCTGAGAGGAACACAATGAAAGCCAGGCTCTGAGAAGATTTTTTCTTCCTAAAAGATCTTCCTGATCTCACAGCAAAAAAATTAAAACTAAAATGTAGAATTGGGAGGGGAACTATTACTCCTAGAGATTAAGCCTGCTTATGGCTTCCTCTGACCTTCAGTTACATGTTTCTTGACTGAAAATCTTTCCAGTAGAGAGCGCGCTATTTCCCCATCACAGCTGAAATTATGAATGTCTGACAGCAAGATCAAGGAAAAAAGGCAGAAATAATAACAAAGATTTGTCACTGCATAACTGCTAGAATCAGAAAGGTTGTTCAGTAACATGAGCCATAGTAATAAAAGACTAGTAAACAATTAGCTGAGGATGGAAAGAGATGATCTACATCCTACAGCAGGTTGTCCTGTAGTTATTCATTTCTGCAGAGCAAGACAAACTAAGTCTCCGTGTCTGATATAAAGATGCTGGCAACAGGGGGAAGGAAAGAGAAAAGAAAGAGATCATGAGACTGATGCAAAAAATTCACAAACTCCCCTGTGCACAGATTATTCAGATGTAAAAAGGGGCTGAAAGAAATGATACTTTAGACAAGTATCATTAATTAGCTCTACACAGAAAGTGACTTACCTCAAAATATGAAAAAAAAATACGAAAAAAATCACAGTGAGTCAGTGTCTAACAAGATATTGAGATAAAATCATTTTGCTTACTGAATGCAAATAACTGAACTAGATAGCAATTGAAAGCAGACAGTTAATTATTTAGGTCCTGTTCATTTTGCTGAGTTTGATAAGTTAGACCATCAGCTAAAACATTTCCCTGTCCTTCCAACCCCATAAGGCCTTTTGAACTGTCAAGCATCAGTCACTTAGATAACATACAAAGCATGTTGTAAGTTTCAAGAGGCCAATCAATCTACAGGGATTATTTCAGCCCAGTATAATGAAGATCCCGAACAAAATTCGAACCATCCAACAATGGCATGGGTCGCTTCTCGAAGTTAAGTTCTTCCCCATCACTGGAAGTGCTCAAGCAGAGAGACTGGAGGTCAGGAGAAAGGTTAGTGCTGGATAATAATCGAATCCATGGGAGCTAATGAGATCACCAAGCAATATTGTATAGGGGAGAAGAGAAGAGGCCCTGAGACAGAGCATTAGAAGACAGTAATAGGTAGTAGATATGACTTAGATGAAGATTCAGGAAAGGAAAATGAGAAGGAAGAGTAGGATGAGCTAGGAGGAGAATAATGTCATGGAAACTCAAAAAGAAGAAAGTATCCAGAAGAAGAGTTGATCCACAGTAACAAAGGCTGCAGATCAAGAAGAATGAGGACTAAGAAAAGGCTTTGGCAATTAAAAAATCATCGGTAGTTTTGGAAATCAGTTTCAACTGAATCATCCAGGAGGTCATAAATCAAAGTGCAGAGATGGAAGGCACTGGTTGTATTTGGCCTTACAAGGGAGGTTGGTCATGATATAGAAGAGGGTTATTGGAGGATATCTAGTAGGGATAGAGGGAACCAAAGCCATGGGTTCAATCCTGATGTGAAAGTCAGCTTCATTTCACTCCATACAGACACCTATGGCATGCATACTCTGTCCCCAGGAAGCACTGTGTTTACAAATACTTATCTAGGGGCACTTTGGGTGCTGGGTGATAGGGAAAAGGGAATGTGTATTTACTAAAAGCCTCCTTTATTCCAGGTACTGTGCTTAACAAAGTCAAAGGGTGAAAATATATGCAAATCTTATTGGCAAATCCATCATGACATCTAGGAAAACAATTCCCTGTGTAGCAAGTTAGAAACAAGGCAGATTCATAGAATGCTAAGGTTGGAAGAGATCATTTTGCCCAACCCCCTCATTTTAAACATGAGTTGACTAGGGAAGATAAAATGATAGCACATTATGCTAATGAATGAAAAAAATCATTACTAAATTCTCTGCTTTCTCCTTTTGTACTGAAGGCAACAAGAGCAGCTTTGACCGCTGGCTTAATCCTTTCATCTCTAAGTCTTAGAGCCAGAGCAAGAAATAGGTCTCCAGATCTCATGGTCCAGCCAGCCTGGAGGCTGGCTTCCTCAGTCCAATAAGCCCATGAGCACTCTCTCCCTCACTCTTTCCTTCTGGCTGTGGCTCCCCATTTTCTGTGAGTTTCTGTACTTAAGAAAATGTTATTTACTTGATTACCCTGGGATGACAACCTTTGATAACATGGCTGAGTTCCTAGAAAACACTATTTTTTTTTCAGCTGACTGACTTCTTATTTCTTTTTTAGTTATCATCATGGAAAGCACATTAAATGCTTTGGATCAACAAATTACTCAGGAAATTCTGAATTAAAGATGGGGTCGGATTGCAGCTGGCTCAGGCAGCAGGGCCTCCAATGTCTCTGTGGATCCTCATTGCACAAACAGGCCTCTGGGGTTTTTACAAACATTCAGCATATGCCTCTGCCCTGCCCCCTGGAATCAGTTTCCAAACAGATTGAATCATGTCAATAAACACACCAGTCACCTTTTTTCTCCCTTAATCTGAAGAAAATGTTAAATAGCATATGAATGCATAGATTCCATCCAGCCTCCCTCCTCTTTCATTCTTTCTATAGTATTACTGGGTTAGAAGAAGGGGTGGGGAGCTTACTGTTCTTTGTTTTTGGAAATATAATTAGTACTTTCAAAAGAACACCCTGGATCCTGGAGAGATGGAGCTGCCCTGATTTACAAACAGCAAGTGGGGCAATGAGGATTTTAATTTCCGTTTTGTTTTATTGTAACATATTCAATAAAATGTCTAACCCATGCAACATGGATTTCCCGTATTAAAAGAATAACATTAATTATGAAAATGAAGGAAAATCTGACCTCAATTCAATAAACATTTTTAAGCACCTACTCATGGAGCGCTGTACCAAGCAAATTTGCTCACAAAATTCTCCCTACCCTCGAAAGCTGATACTGTGGAAAGGGGGAGGACAAGGATCTGGGTTCATGTGTGAATGTTGTGAGCAGGGATGAGAATCAGAGGAGACAGTGATGGGGCAGTACTGAGGAGGCTGAACTTGGAACCACTAGACTTGAGTTCAAATTCTGATTCTGCTTCCTATTATCCATGGGACCTTGGACAAAGTCACTCAGTACCTTTAGTTCACAGCTTCCTAATCTATTAAAAGGAGAGGGCAGTATGAGATGATTCTTATAGGACTGCTGTCAGAAAAGGATTTACAAAATACACACTCCTTACCCCCCAGTCTTGGACCTATAGTTTCATTGGTATAGGGGATGACTTCTACCAATGCAACCCTGTCACTTATATTCTTACAGAGTTGAGTAGGGCACAGAGGGATTAAGTGACTAATCCTGGGTCACAGTGTCTGAGGCAGGACTGAATCCAAGTGTTTGTGATTTTGAACCAGCTTTCTATTCTCTATACCAAAATTTTTCTCAAATCCCCCCTTGTAAACCTTAAGCACTATGTATCTGGGGTGCTAGTGGTGACATTCTATCAACTTTTTTGCTCAGAAATGAATGATCCTGGGACAAGTCAAGATCTTGTTCTTATTACTTTATGGTTAATGTTGTTTGGGCTGTTACTGTTACTATATAAATGACACGGCCTCTCAATTCAAGGCACTTCCAAATTTATGATTCCGTGTCTTGGAAAAAGATGGCTTCCAGCTAAAATGAGCTCATCAGTTTCTTATGACTGACCCTGAGCCTTTGGATCCCCTGGCCCAACAGCTGTCCACTGGGTCACCAAGGCCTTGCTGGAACTCTGCCCAGGTTATGGATCAGGCCATGTGTGCATAGATTCATCCACAATTCATGGAAAAGGACGAGACAAACAACATAGCACTCCCCTAGACTTGGCTGTTGTGACCCCTAGGCCTGTGGACTTTGGCTTGAATTGGTGAAGAATTTTTAAACTCATGGAGGACTTGGCAGAAGCTTAGCTCAGATAACATGTTTTTAGTTTAAATAAATACAGAGCTAATGCCCCAGATTACATTCCTCACGGGTAACTGAGCTCCCTGTGGGAGGCTCATGCTCTGGGACAAGAAGCCCCATAAAGGTCACAGATTTAGAGACCTTTAAGATCATCTAAACCAACTCTTTCATTTTATAGATGAGAAAACTTAGCCTCAGAGGGGTTGAGTCCCCAGGGTTGCAGCTGGTACTGCCCAAGTCCTTCACTATAACTACTATTCCATGTGACCTCCGAGAGCATTTTAGCAGAATTCAAGTATTTCTTTCATGGATCCCTGAATAATAACGATGCATACTTGTCAAGCCCTGTTTGGCTTACAAAGTTCTTTCCTCATAGCAGCCTTGGGAAGCGAGTTGTACAAGTATCATTCCTGCCATCATACAGATGAGGAAACCAAATCTGAGACAGACCTCAATGGCCCCAGGGCACAGAACTAGTTCTGACTCTGAGTCAAGGGCCTGCTCCATTTTCTGCCACCTCTTTCCCTAATCATGTTGCCAAAGCTCAGCAGGCAGGTGCTGTACTTCCCTTTCCCATCAGTCATTAGAGAAGGCTTCATGGTGTAAACAGAACACAACAAAGGGAACAATCAACATTTTCCAATGAGCCAATCAGGCAGCTATAATGCAGGCCTAAGTTAGATATTATTTTATCAGAGTTTATTGTGAGGATGGGTGCCCAGTCAGCAATGCTGGTGGATGTGCAGTGCTCTTTCACAAAGGACATCAAACTCTTCCTCCAGCTCACACAACAAACTCAAATAACAACCCAGAGGTACCAAAACTCAAAACAAGGTCGGTTTCAGTTGACAGTGAATTCCATCCTGCTTTTGAAACCTCTGATTTAAAGCTACAGAGCTTGATTCAGGATCATTATAAAATGCTTCTGATCTTTAAAACTCCAAGAATTTCATAACCGTGGACTACCCGTGGTCAAAATGTGCTGAGTTCAGATCATTTCAGAGGGTAACTGGATTTTTTTTTCATCTTTAGGAAAGACTGTGACAGAAACTCTTCCTAACATTAAAGGAAGAGGTCAGATCTTCATTATGGACACCCTGTTAGCAAGAAGATCCCATTTCTATAGCATATTAATATTCATAAATTGGTTTCTTTACAATAAATAGCCTGTGAGACTGGTGCTAGCATGACTTCTGTCTTGCAGAAGAGAAAACTGAGCCTCCAATAATGGAAATGACTTGAGTAGAATCAAGGAGCTAGTACCTTTCCAAAGTGGGATTCAGACTCAAGCCTCCTGACTCCAAGGCCAGTCCTCTCTCCATACACACACCATGTTGGCCTTAGCTATTTAGGTCCTGAACACTGTTTTATAACCAAGATGAGAAAACTGAGGTTCATGAGTACAAAATTAGGAAGGGGGAGGGGAGTTTGACTTTAGCATTCTCCATGCTCCCTTTGCTCCTTTCTCCCCTCTAAATTCTCCCGTTCCTCTCATAAGTATACAAACATAGCTCCCAATGTCATCTTTGTGCTGCTTTTTGGCTGTATAGGGCTCCATACTGTTGGTTCCCACTCTGATCTCACCTTCCTGGGCAGTACCCTACAGTCTGCCTTTTAATTCCATCCAACCATTCTGTTCTCTCCTCTCTGATGTGACAAGTAGCATTTTTACCATTGTTTTCACAGTTGCTATTAGTGTCTTCCCAGACCTTCCAGGTAAGATGGATAGATTGAGAAACAGATAAATAAATAGATACGGAAACAAATAGATATAGAGGTAGATAGATATAAATTGATAGACATAGATCTCTCTACATATATTGATATATGCATGTAAACATGTAACTTCAAATAAAAATACTTGATTCCACATAATCACTATATATGTATAGATAGATAGATACAGATATACAGTGATCTTTTGAAATAAAATATTTTAGCCTAAATCATGATGCTAAAACGGTGGAATCTACAGATCTCTGAGAGATTGGGTTTTGAAAATTAGATAAGGAGGCCTATTGTAGGTCTTCTAATCCCACACCTGAGAACCAGCCTATTTTATATGTGCCTATTTTATAGCATTTGCCCTGCTTCTAAAGGTGTAGTGATGGCTTTTTGTAGTTTGTTTATTTCCCCCTTTATGCTCAGAAATGGAGACAGGCCTAGAACTCGGGTGGTCCAAAGCTTGACAGTTGAGGCAGCCAGAAACGCTAATACTTGCGAAGTTGTACGTAACTGCTCAGAGTTCGGAAGGATTTTAAAATGTTTAGTAAGGAAAGCCTAAAACCATTCACCTTGTAGGCAGCAAATGTAACAGAAAGAATGATGAACCTGTCATCAAGAGAAATAAGTTACTGTTCAGCTTCTGACATTACCTTGTTTGTAGCATTGAGTAAATTATTCCAACTCTCTGGACCTCATTTTTCTTGTCTATGGAATGAGGCAGCTGCAGTATAATAAGGAGGAAAGTCAGGAGACTTTGGTTCAAATCTCAGTTCTTCAACTAACTCCCCATATGACAGTAAGTAAGGTGCTTTACCTCTCTGGGATTTAGCTTCCTCCTCCATAAAGTGACAGGGTTGGAGGAGATGACATCTGAGTTCCCTTTTTACTGCAAGTCTATGATTTTATAACAAGTATATGATTTTAAAACTATATTTTATAACTATGAGTAATGATAATGCTTTAAGGTTTGTAAACACTTTTCCCATAACTATCAGAGCTACTAAATAATTTGCCACAGACTCAGAGAAAAAAATATTAGAGCAAAAATTTGACCTCAAGTCTTCTTATTCCAAGGCCAAAGCTCCCATCACTCCACCACATTGTCTGGATAACCACTAATGTCCCTTTCAGCCTCAATGTTCTATGATTCAAACAAGGCATTCTTCTTGGAAGCTCAATCCCAATATATCCTGTAATAGAAGTTTTAATGGTATGATTAGAGGTTCTATGGCATTCACAAGAATGTACCAAATGTAACTTCCTTGGAAACACAAATTACAACTGACTTAACCAAATTCTCAAAAACTCTTAAAGATACTTATTGTGGTAATCAGTCTTTATGACATACTTGTTAATAATCTCAGCAATATCTCTTGTATCCGACAGTGCAAAGCACAATTGACCCTTGCCTACTTTCCTTTCCATAGCCTTCCACAGATCCTTCACAGAGGAAGAGAATTCTTTTCAATGCACTAGAAGCTTTCCTCTTCTTTGTTATATAGTTTATGATTACTAGCACTCGGACGGATTGATTTGCAGTACAAGATAAGCCTAAATCCTTTCTCTAGTTTATGTTTCCTTGGTGACATCAGTTGGTAATCTTTCAGAGGAAAACTGAAACCTATTTTTGCCCACCATGCATTTCTCTATTGCTCTTTACATAACCTGAAAATCTGACTCTTGGGAAATTGAGATATTCTACAATTCACAAACTATATAGCGTCACTAAGGGAACATTTATTTAAAGAGGGATCCAGGGACTGAAAAGGAGTTTGAAATCACTGAAAGCATTTCATAATTTTCTAATTGCATAACAACCTATCTCTAACCTATATTCAGTTCTGGATCTAACTCATTTTCTACCCACAATATCTAGTCCTGACATACTTATTGTCATATCAACTTAATAGGCTAGCCATCCCACTGCACATCATCCAAAGTCTAAACAATTAGACTATTAATTAAAATTCAACCTATTCATAGTCTAAACATTCAGTTTACCTCATATAAATTGTTAAGCTTTTCTCATTTGAGTAACCATAGCTCTATCTCCCTGAAATATACTTGAAGTATTCTTAGGCTTGACATATTCAGATCAAAATGTAAAGCTGAATTATCATCGTCATCATCATCATTAACATTATAACCACCACCACCATACAGAGAATAGGTCTAAAATCAATTCAACAAAAATGTATTAACCACCTGTATATAAAGCCCTGTGCAACCCTGAGAATATAAAGATAAAATCAGATATAGTTTGTTTATGGGGAAGGATCTTATTCAGATTTGACTAAGTGAAGGGGAGGCTGAATAAACATTTTAAGTTCCAGTGGAATATTACAATGTTTTCTATCTCTTAATGGTAAGAATCAGTACCAAGCTAGAGAGAAGATAAATTATACACCTACATATGATTACAACTCCAATTACGCCTACTTGAACAAATTAATGATAATGAAAAATGAATAAAGAAGATATATCAGTTATAATTATCACCATTTGCTATAATAAGTTTAGCTGAGGCAGAGCAATGAAGAGATTAGAAAAGCCTAGAAACCACTGAGACCAGTCAATACTTCATTTCTTTGGCAGGAAGGGATACATGGTTATCAAGGGAAACACCAGTTTAGAATATAAACTCACCTGTAAAATATTATGGAGAAGAGTAGTAGAGGATTATAAATTTATCTCATAAAGAGGAAAGAGCAGTGGATAAAAACTCTACAGAAAGCCTAGAGTGAGTGCCAGAGCACTTAGAGATGAAGCTGGAAAGAGGATGACAAATAGACAAAAACATGAAACTGACCAGAAAGTCAGAATACTTGGATCGACCTCAGTTCTCACACTTAATAACTTTTTAATCATAGACCAGACATGACTTCTCTGGGATTCAGTTCCTAATTCACTTTATCTGAGTCAAACAATGAACATTTGACAATGTTTTGATGATATGAAATATTATTTGCAACCCAAGAAAATCTATCCAACCATCTATTTTTTGAAACCTAGATTTTTAATGACTATATTTTGAATATTTTGTTCATCCTTCATTTCTGAAGAGGACCGATGATGTCATGCGTCATATCTTTTTTTTTATTATAGGCTTTATTTATTATTAATTTATTAATTATACAGATTTTTCCCTTAATACTATGAAAAGAAAAAAAACTTGAAAGTTAATTTTAGTTAATTCTAAGTTTACATAAGACATCCATTCATTTTAATCAGGGTTTTGGATGTTTATCTTGTCTTTATTTACTTATTTTGTGTATTTATTTATATTTTTTTGAGGTATTGTAGATTTTCCTCCTCTTATTTATTTTCAACTGGATTGAAAATGATCCCCCTTCAAATCTTGCCCCGAGGGAGCCTTGTGCAGTTGGGTTTTTCAAGCCCACAAAACTTGCCCATAATATCTACTCAATAAGCAATTTCATATTTAACTTACATAAGTGAAATGGAGAAAAACAGAGAAGACAGCATGAAATTTTCAATTCAATAGAAGTTAATTGATTGTGATCTAAAAGATATTAGCCCCAAACAAAACAAACAAAAACCAAAACCCTGTCCTTCATGACTTTATATCTTCAGAAGCGCTAGGTCTGAACTGTGAACAAAATAAATCTGTGCTCAGGGTCTGACCGTCACTTACTCTCTCCAATCCTGTTTCCTCCTCTGCAAAATGAGAGAGTTGGCTTAGACAATCCTCCAGCAGATCTAAATTATATGAAACCTATGAATACTTCTACTACCTTCCTTGAAGAGTTGCTAAGGGGGGGGGGGAAGATGCTTTGAAACCTTAAAGTACTATACAAACATGGGTTATTAAAATGTGAGCTTTTAAGCTTTATTATTATGGAGAGGATTAAAGTATCACAGACTGTGGTTAGCATCTTGTTTCCATTACTATCCATTGGAAGTGTCTGTGAAATATTCATACATGATAATAACATAAGCATATTTCTAAATAACCGTAGCTACATGAAAAGAAATACAGAGAATGAAAATTTACTCAAGTATTGAAGGGATGCAGGGTAAAAGAGTAAAAAGAGTCAGTAGGGGTAATCCGAAAAAGTGTATTGGAGAAAGTGGGTTAAGGGCAAGGTTCTGAAAGAGGAGAATGGAAATAGAAAAGCAGAGAGGAGGGCAGACACTGCTCTAATTTAGGGAAGGAGCACAGACAAAAGCATAATGACACTATCAGAGAAGGATCAATGAATCAATAAATTACCCCATCCCCATTTAAAGTAACTAGCGAAATACACCAACCCTGGTACCCCTATTGCATCAATCGATCAAGGGCATTGAATGAATTGTGGACAATCTAGTTAAGCAACTTGGGAATGAACAGAACTTTCAGCCAGTAGGTTAAATGAAATGATGTGATGCAGGAAGTATCAGTATGGTGTGAAAATATTGGGTTATGTCCTGAGGTCCGGCATAGAAGAATAAGCCATTTCAAGACACAGCATTTGAGTGGCAAAAGAAATCCCAGGCAAGTCCCTGAGAGTGATCTACTTGGGGGAGACAAGTAAGAAAAAAGATTCTTTCCTCCCTTCTTTTTGACCAGAAGAAGACCTTGTTAACTTCACATGATTCAAAAGACTCAGGCTTCCCATGAACACTCTCTCAGTAGTTCCATATAGACAATATCAGCAGGAGATGCAGAGGACAAACTCAACATACTGAGGAAAGGTAGCTTCGGGACTCTATAAGGAGCTTGTAAGAAAATCAAATGTTTCTAAGGAGAAATTCATGAGGACCCCAGAAGGAGAAGAAAAGAAACTGACAGCAAAGGGTCTTCCAGGACTTCCCCCAACCCTTTGTCTCATATACTGCCTAAGCTTGAGACCACTTTCCTATGGATTCTCTGTGCATTAGTGTGGGAGTATATACTCCAATTGGGAGGGACAAGGAATGATATCATTTTAGCAAGTAACTGTTTCTAAAAGTAAACTTGGCTACCAATTGATATCAACTGTAAATTATCATCAATGGAGGAAGCCAATTGATAGGGGAGGTACTCTTGAGATAAAGTACTAGAAAAAACCACCCCCCACTAGCTTAGGATCCCCTAGAATTTTGAAGACAAAAGAAGTCAACCAAACCCAGGGTACCAATGTGAATGGGGTTAGGAAAATAGCTTCAAAGCCCATGTGATATACTAGGAATCAGCAAGTTGTATCCTGGAGATGGATTGGCAAATTGGTGTGCCTAAACAAGAGAGATACTCTGGGAAATAATCAAATATGACGCAGTAACAGAACTCAATCTATCCTAATCTGGGAAGATGAGGACAGGATCAGTTATTTGCACTCAGGTATGAATTAATCACAGCTAACATGGGAATTTCAAATGTGTGTTCCCAAGGAGACTGGGCTGTACCTTAAGGTCTCATCTATAATCTTCCGTGGGTCAATTCAACATACAACAGATGACCTGTCACCGAGAAACTCTTAATAAGAAGAGCTATGATGAAAGTACTATAGTAAGGGAGGAAATATCCTGGTACAATGTGCCGTAGACAGTAGATACTAAAAAAAATCTCCAAGGCCCTTCTGGCTCTAGCATTCAATGATAATTTTAATATTGGTTTTATTTTATTATATTTTAGCATCATTTTTATGAGTTCAAAATTCTTTCCCTCCCTCCAGCCTCTGTCCCACCCCTTGAGAAGTTAAATAATATGATATCCATTATATATGTGAAGTCATGGAAAACATACATTAGCATTATAGTAAGACTAGTACAACCTTCTATAGATAGCTCTTTACAGTTTACAAAGTGATTGCCTCATCACACACCTATGAGTAGATAATTGTAAGTTTCATTACCCCCATTTCAAAGATTAGGGCACTAAAGTCTGTGAAAGTTAAGCAACTAGTCCATGGTCACACAGTTAAGTATCAAAGTGTCACAAATAAAATTCAACTAGACTGAGGCACATATTCTTTATTAGTTTATTAGCAGGGCAAGAACCTGGTAATAAAGTAGATTAGTGGCTACCTCAGTTAAGCCAAAGACCTTGAAATGGAGGTACAGCTCCTTTTTTTATAAGCGTAGGAAAAAAGAACAGAATAGGGTAGTAAGGAAACAATACAATGGTTATAGGGTTGACAGCATCATGATGGGGGGAGGAGGAACATGACTGGTTACATAGCTAAAGAATAGGGAACAATATGATTGGTTGGAAATTGAAAACAACACCTCCTTCCCCACTGTGACTAAGAAATGTTCATTATTTTGAGTCCACCTGCAAGATTATCCATCTGAGTTCACTCGTTGGGGTCAAAAACATTTATGATAGGAGGTACATTTCTTCATTGAACTCAAACCAGAGGGAAAGTTTTTCAGGCACTTATAAATTAGTGATCAATTTCCATCCAAAGGGATATTGATATTAAGATGAACTAATTACCAAGGATGGAAAAGATTCCCTTTGTCAGTGATTTAAGCTTGGCTCATAGTGGTAGAGAAATGCAGATTATCTGTTCTAAGAATTGACATTATTTTACAAACTCCAGGAAATGTTTCTTCAGAATCTTATATTTCCATTCCAAGACAGTCAGACCCTCCCACCAGGAGCACACACAGGGGAGTCTTTCTTTTGTACAAAATAAATAAATAAATGCAGCACTGAGCAAGGCAGAGCTAAACGATCGTATCAGTCAGAACAAAGAATCCAGTGGACACATATTTGTGTAACCAGTAACCTGATGGCTCTGAGGAGGATGGGGATTGAAATCTATTGGATCACAATGAATACAGTTCAGATTAATATCTGTCACGTTGTTCATTCTTCATTCTTTTTGAAAAACAACATATTGGCTAAAATCTTATCAATGTAATGAATCTTCAATTTTTTATCATTTCTATAGATTTTTTTACTGTTTTGCTACTGTTCTTTTCAAATTTTTACTATTCCTGCTTCTGTACTTATTTCAGGTTTATTTGTTGACTTTCTAATTTCTAAAAAGCATACTTGATTAATCAAAATTCTGCTCTTTTTATTTTTTAAGTATGTTTTTAGTGATATGATTTTTCCCTCCGAGGACTACTTTAATTGCATGTCCGAAATTTTGATATTGTGTTCCATCGTTGTAATTTTCTTTCACATAATTAATAGTTATTTCTGTGATTTGTTCTTTGATTCTCCTTATTTAGGATTTTACTGTTAAGTCTCCATTTGGGGTTGCTCATTGCAGGCTACACTCATCTTCGAAAGACGCAAGATTGCCTGCTGTGAAGTGACATCAAGGGGTAATAATATTTTCATCCCCTGTGCATTTGGTAACTGATGGGATTTTTTAAAAAGTTGAATGAATTGTAAAGAATGAAAAAAGGCCAGTGCTTATGAATTATAAGTAGTCAGCTTATAGGGAATAGGTGGGCAAGATTATGGGGGCTTCATGGGCTTCCCCTTTTCCACAATCCCTAGGGTAGGTTCCTGAATTTCTGTAGAATCTATTGATAGGGGTAGAGGGCACAGAATAGTGCTAAGCAACCCTGCCCAAAGGATTCGCTTTGGGCTACATCTGGATTTTTTCCACTTTGAAGTTGCCTAGAAACAAGTGATCTTCAATTCCAAACCCGGCCCTGATACAGCTTGTGTGATTTGGATCAGGAGGAGCAAGTTGAGATCAAGAACTGTCTTGCTTTTCTACTTTTATTGACAATGTTTAGCAAAGTAATTGACACTTAATAAGTGCTTAACAAATGATTTTCCACACCACTCCATAAGATTATAGATTAAAAACCAGAATGGATATTACACTTAGTCAAAATGTTCTCATTTTGTGTATGAGGAAACTGAAGCCAGGAGATTTAATGACTTGACCAAGGTTACATAAGTACTAACCAGCAAGGTGGTGATTTGAATCTGGTTGATTCTAAATTCAACACTCTTTGCATTTGATTTGATGTTGATGTCTCCTGTACGATTTTTTGGCCATTTTAATTTTTCTTTTTTATTGCCATTTTGTTTTGTCTTATTGACTTTGTGGCAGTCATTCTATAGACTGTCTTTTCTCTCTCTCTCCATCCCAGTCTTCCTATATTGCCCTGAATCCTTATGTGTCATTCCTTATGACACAGTGTGTGCTCCATTGTGTAACTGTACATGGTCTATTACACATTTTAATATATTTATATACCATAACTAGTTCAACTATTCCCCAATCTTTGGGTACAGAGTTTATTGACAACCTTTTGCATTTGTAAAGAGCGCTGCTATGAATATGTTAGGTTAAATGGGACCTTTCTTCCAGCCAACATATCAAATTACATTCATACCTTAGTCAAAAGACTGATTAAAGTGGGATTTAACCTGGACCTCTGATAAATGGAAAGGATTTAAGTCAATTTTGATCTAGTACAGGATGATCTGCCTTCTATGTAGGAGGCAAAACATAAAGACATAGGGGTGAAAATGTATCAAAAATGTACAGAGGATAAGTATGAGGTTGGAAGGGATTGATCCAATTGGAGCAGAAGGCACAAGTTAAGTAAACAAGGGGGTAAACAAGCTTCTGTAGGGAGGACAACATCAGATTATGGACAGCCTTGAAAGTTATTTCCTAAAGAAGGAAATTGTGATAGAGTGATAAGAACCTTGAGTTGAGGGTTGGAAAGTCTGTTTCCAGTCTAGTCCAGCCCAGTAAGTAAGTGTATGATCAACTGTGGAACACTTTATAAAATGTTGGATTTTTTTTCAGTATGCTGAATTTTTTAAAATTTTTTTCCTCTATTAAAAAATTCTTTGTTATAAAGGATAGGTCTCTGAAGGTCAGCAAGGTAGGGAGATGGAGAGATAAAGGGGAAGCAAAAATAAAAGGAATCATTAAAAAAATGATTATTTTTAAAAACTTGAGCAAGTCACTTAATTTCCTTGGGTCTCATATTCTGATATGAAAAATAAGGAATTCAGCTAGAATAAAAAAGAAGAAAGAAGGCCTCAGGTTAAAAATATGTGTTTTGTCCCTGCTATGCTGATTTTAAGAGTGGTGAAAATACATTAAACCTAACACAAGGCCTCTAATTGATGGCCTTGTGTATTTTCTTTGGGGCCACTAGGTGGTGCTGTAGTGCACAAAGCACCAGGTATACAGTCAAGAAGCCCTGAATTCAAATTTGATCTCAGACACTAAGCTAGGAGCATATAAGTTCTTAATCAATCTGGGATGGATACAGTTCTTTGACCATTGAATAAAGCCAAAGAAAGGCATAAAGAACAGCAAGCAAACAGGGAATCTGGCATTTTGAAAGGGCTTCTGTGCTTGAGTATTTTCAAGAACATTGGATTTCTAGTAACTTGTCACTTTTCCCATTTCTATTTTTCTGTTAGAGCTATCATAAACTCCATTATCATCCTGTAGTCTAAAAGCCAGGAAATCTTGAAGATTTTGTGGGTGTCTAAGTTTGTTGGGTTTGTCAGGAAATAGAAAGAAGTGAGACTTAAGAGAAAACATGCAGTATATTTGAGAAGTTAATGAACATAAGCCAAACTAAGAAAGAGTTTGCATCCCTCCATAAAACTGATTTCTTTTTGGGAAACATAGTTATCCCAGATTACAGTCTAAATGCTCTCCTGCTGGCTGTGGAGAGGGAGGAGGAAGGGAAAAAATGAAGAATCTGAGTCTTCTTCACTTGGGTTCAAATTCCAATGATGTCACTGACTCTCTGAGTGATGTTGGGCATGTCACTCCATCTTTTGGAGCCTCAGTTTCCACCTCTATGAAATAAAGGGAATCAATTACAAGATATTTCCTGAATGGCTTTGTCTTTATCTAGTGATCAAAGCACTTAATTACATTTGATTAAGAATTAATTCAACTGAGAAGTCAGGACCTTCTGTGTGTGATTACATAAATCATATGGTGGGAGGTTAAGCATCATTCCAATTCTAAATCTATGATCTTGTGAAGGAGCTTAGTTAGCCTCTCACAGTGGATTCCCTTCAGCTGCTTCAAAGGCCCATGGGAGGCAACCTTCCAAAGGAACCTTTAGGAAATTTAAGATCCAGAAATGCCGCAAGGGCAGCATTTCCTTGGCTCTGGTCCGGACCAGCTGTCATTTGTTCCTTCCTCCTAAGGAGGCTTCTCGATATAACAGTCAGCTCACCAGTGGTCCAGAAAGCTCAGACAGGGAGTGCCTGAGCCTTCTCTAGTGGCCAACAAGGCATCCACTTCTCATCACTTGCCTTTCATGCATCCTTCTGCTCCCTTCCTTTGGAATATGTAAATCTAGAACTAAAAGAAGAGCAAACTTGAGAGGGAGTTTGACCTATTTAGAGATGGTCTGACATAGAAACATAGACCATTAAACCCCAAAGGGACCTTAGGGTCATCTAGTGTAATCCCTTCACTTTACACAAAGGATCAAAAGAGATCATGGAAAGTGAAATCAATTATCAATTACTTATTTACTGCCTTCTGTCAGCAAGTTCAAATCCATGCCAAGATACTTACCAGCCACCATTTGCCTCAATTCCCTCATCTGTAAAGTAAGGACAATCACAGCATCAATCGCCTCTCCCCAGGTTGTTGTGAGGATAAGATGAGATCACATTTGTAAAGCACTTTGCCTTAAAGAGCTTTATAAATGCTACGATGACGATGCCAGACTTTGGGTAAATGTGAACTATTACTATTAGTATTATTACACATGCCAGAACAAATAGGTATCATTATTATAGATGTTAGAACAAATAACACCTCAGAGGGACTTGCCCAAAGCAATAAATATTTGAACACAATTCCATCTGTGCTTCCATTAAAGTTTATTTGATATTTGCTGCTGCTTTTGTTTTAATGGTAGTTCTTTTGTGTAGTTTTTATTTTTCGTTACTGTTGTTCAGCTGTGAGCAGGGTATACTAAGGAGAAATAATAAATGTTTGTAAAAAATAAGGATTTTTTAATAAAGGTTTTTGTTGCAATGAAATCCTCATGGATATATTAAGGTATGTGTTTGTAGCTCAGGTTTTTGTCATCTCTTAATTTATAGCAATCCTTTTACATGTAATCTTAGCCACCTAGTTTTGCTGGGTTATTTGGTAGGTATCATATTTTTACAGGGGCAGAACACTGGGCTTAGAACAAGGAAGACTCATCTTCATGAATTCAAATCTGGTCTTTGACATTTACTAGGCCAATCACTTATCTACATTTATCTCAGTTTCCTCATCTGTAACATGATCTGGACAAGGAAACAGCAAACCACTCCAATATATTTGCCAAGAAAGCCCTAAACTGGGTCACAAAGAATGGGATCCGCCTGCACAATAACAATTTTTTTTGTTTCACAGAATGCAATGATGTATTGCATAGTTTCTACTATTTCTTTGCATAATCTTCATTGATCAGTAATTCCAGCCTCTTTAAGCACAAACTTTCAGTAATTTCTGGTTACGGTGACCTGACTGGCCCTCAATTGCCACCAAAAGTTTTTCCATTTCTATTTCTTTCAATTTATTCAAAATTCAAAATCCTCATGATTTAGCCTTTTGTTGACATGGCTAATTGGGTTCATATGGATGTTGCCTTGGCTTCTACTATTGGATTTCAACTGGTTTTTAGTCTACAAATAGAGGTAAACTACTTTAAGTCTCATTTGAGAAATCCAAAGGTATGGTCTTACTGTTAGCCTATACTATTTCCCAGTGAAGTGATGCTTGTTTACCCCAAAAGTATTTCTGGGTTTCTAAGCTGTCAGTCATAAGTTTCCAGATCTTCCTCTTTTTTTCCATCTTTCTTTGGTAGCCTTAGTACAATGAAGCTATGTCTCCTTAATATTGCATAGGTTTTTGTTCAGGTGCTTTCCAAAGGTGTTATCATCCATTTTAAAATATCAGAAGTGTATGCCAGTACTGATACTGCAGAGGTGTTCTGTGCTTTAGTCCCATTCTTCTCGCTGAGTTTTGACATGAGGATGCCAATAAGCCTCTTGACATTCAGAGCTAAAGCCTTCTCTTTGGCAGATTTATACCTGATGTGACTTGGGGCAGAACAAAGCTGTAAATTTTTATTTTATCCACTTTGATTTTGTTCACTAGACCTCTGAAATGAAATACAAAATCTTTGGGGGCTCTCAGTCTCTGGATGCGTCTCTCTCTGCATATGTCAAGAATGACACTTACCAAGTTCAAATGACACTGTGAGATCAGGATTCTGTTAGCTGATCAAAATGCGGGAAGGGGGTTGATTTTATTTACACGTAACTCCATAACTCAATTTATGGTATACTCTGACCTCTAGCCTCTCTACTCTTTGACTCTCAATGTTCACTTTTGGACAGCCTCATAAAAATGTTGAGGTTTTCCAAATTACCTTTACAAAGTGCTAGATCTAGAAATCAGTTTAGAGGTTCTCCACTGGAGAACACAAACCTTGCCTAAGGTAATTTTGTCCCATCTTGGAGGCAGCTGGGAGGTACAGTGGATAGAGCCCTGGTCCTGGGGCCAAGAAAACAAGCTTCAATTCAGCCCCTAAACACTTACTAGCTAAGTGATCCTAAGTCACTTAATTGGTGTCTGCCTCAGTTTCCCCAACTGTAAAATAGGAATAATAAATAATAGTACCTACCTCCCTGGGTTGTGGCGAGAATCAAATGAAGTAATATTTGTAAATCATTCAGTATATCAGGCAAATACTAGTTGTTTAATAAATGTATGTTTCCTTCTGTCCTTCCATCAGCTCTGAGCTTTGGCAGAGCATTTTAGCATCTAAATTTAGCTTTATGGGTTCCACAGAGATAGCTTTCTGTGCTGTCCTTGGGCTTTCATTACACAGATAATATAGAACTGAGTGCTTTTTTAATCCTCTCCAAAGCCCTCGAGTCTGAGATCCTTCAACTGTCTCTGTGGAAGAAATCATTTCTTTACACAGACCTGTTAAATGTCCCAGCCACAGCAGATGCACAAGTGGCAGACAGATGACAATCTGGCTGATCCCCAACCTCACCCTCCCAGTCCTGTCCAGTCCCCATCCTGGAGAAAGGGCAGCTGTAGGAAGTGAGAGATGGAGGCCCCTCACAGCATCTGAAGGAAACCATTCTCCTTGAGCTGTTTACTGAAATAACAAGGGTCAGCTGAAAATCCACAGGCTACAAGGGAAGCAGGAAAGGACCAAAGGAGAAGGCACAGGAACAGCTCTGAAGTACACAAAAAAAAGGCTTTACAGGAAAAGCCCTAGAGGAGCAACTGCTCCCTGTTGGCCCTGTTTGAAGTGGGATAAAATGTTTCCAGGAAATTTAATTGGGAGAAGGGGAGAAGGAGAAATGCTCTGATGAAGTGGGGGTGGCAAGGTTTCCCCTTTGTCAGGCTGAACTTACAAGGGAGGGGGAGGTGAAATTTATCTTCAATATCACCAACCTGATTTGTCTTGTCTCCTCTTTTTTCTGTCTTCTCCTAAATCCCTTCATTGGATCTCAGAAGACAAGGCATACAATCTCCCCCCTCCTCTCTTGTGATACTCTTTGCTAGGTAATACACTTGATATCATTCACACTTCAAAGCAAATGAGACTCTTTGGGTTTGCCACTAACAAGGTGTGTGATCTAGGGAAAATTACTTCATGACTCTACTTCCGTTTCCTCAACTGTAAAATTCAGGGGAAGGGAGCTTAATGTTTTTTAGACCTAAAATTCTGTGACTCTAAATAAATAGATTTACAGTTCCTCAACTGTAAAATTCAGGGGAAGGGAGCTTAATGTTTTTTAGACCTAAAATTCTGTGACTCTAAATAAATAGATAACTCGTAGCCAAACTTGCATTTTAACCTACACATCTCATTGTGGGATGATAAGCTTTGTGCCCTTGAAAAGGAAATTCAGGCCTTAACAGCAGGACTTTATCTCTTCTCCCCTGAATTAGTCTAATATTCTCCTATTTTTATTCTCCTCCTCCAAATCTCTTTCTTCTTTCATCTGTCCTCTACCCAGCTGACAAATTATTTTCCTTAAATGTAGGTCTTATGGCATTCCCTACTCAATAAATGCTAATGGTTCCCTATTACCCCTAGGATCAGATAAAAGTTCCTTTGTTTAGAATACAAAGTCCTTCACAGCTTCAGCTCAACCTACATTTCCATATCACAGTACTTCGCCTTTATGCAATCTCTGGTCCAGCCAAATCGGCCTTAATGTCACCCGCACAAGATTCTCCATTCTCCTTTCTCTGACTACACAGATGTCGCCACTCCTGGAATACCCTTTCTCATCCCCTCTACCTCTTAGAACTCCAAATTTTCTTCAAGACTGAGTTCAAGCTCTATAAGTTTTTCCTGGTCCTCTCCCAACCCAAGCAGCTGGTACCTGCTCTCCAATGTTTATCCATACCTATATATTTGTGTGGGGGCAGCTAGGCAGTACAGTGAATGGAGCAATGGGTTTTGAACCAGAAAGACTCTTCATGAGTTCAAATCTAGCCTCAGACTTACTAGCTGTGTGACCCTGGACAAATCACTTACCTCTGTTTGCCTCAGTTTCCTCATCTGTAAAATGAGCTAGGGAGAAGATGGCAAACCACTCCATTATCTTTGCCAAGAAAACCCCAAACAGGGTCATGAAGAGTTGGACACAACTGAAATGACTCCATAAAAACAAAACTATGTTTGCATATGTATGTATATGACTTTGAAAACTACATGTTTGTATATGCCCTTTTCATTAATACACCAACACATTACAATAAGGTAGGAACTACATTTTAAACTTGTTCAAGAGTGCTTGGGAGTATTATGGGATATGTGTTTGATACCTCTGTTTTAGCTCCCTGCTAAGCTAAGTTTGGGATAGCTGACCAAATATTCTGCAAGGGAAATTATTTACAAGTTCATTCTGAAACTCAGAATCTCCTCCCTCAGTTATACAAGGACAGTTGGCACAAGGTAATCGGCTATACTACAAAAAAAATCAGAATTATAGCAGGGCCATCAAATTAAACAAGAACTTTCCCCAGCTGTCATGTTTTGCCAGCTTGATGTTTATGGTTCTTGATTTTCAGGGTCTTCCCGTGTGAGTGAGACAACATCTTAGACAAATCTCATCTTGGGTGCAGGGGACTCCATATGATGGAATGCACGGACCTAGACCTGTCTAATGTAAAATCTGCTCCATGAGAGTAAAGTTCAACGAGAAAATAAAAAAGCTTCCTAAAGCATCTAACATTCTCAAGGGGGTGCAGAAGAACAGAAAAGTGGTTGATACTAGTTTTATGTTTTCACTTAGAAAAAATTATGTTTATCCAATTTTATATTCTCAAATTCATAAAATAAATGACTATGAAAGAAGTCTTATCAGGGCAAAAGCAGAAAGCAGTATGGCCTAGCACTTAGAAAACTAAATATGATTTCAATTCTCAGCACTGTCATCAACCATGGGATTATTTTCCATCATTCCAGTTACTCAATTTCTTCATCTGTTACTGTAACAGAATATAAGTGGCAATGGAGCAGGATTGGTCAGGAGTCAGTAAACCTGAAAATGATGCCCAGCAGGAGGTATCTGGCTGATACAGTTGGTCTCCAGGAGAGACCTGTGACCTTGAGGCCACATGTGGTCCTCAAGTGTGGTCCTTTGACTGAATTCAAATTTCAGCCTCGTGGCCGCAAGTTCCCCACCCCTAGATATAAAATGTAAATTCCTAGAAGATCAGCTAAGGCAAGAAAGAATAGATATCCACCCCAGATCTGAGCAGGAATGCTGGGTCTGCAGTCAAGGAAGTAAAGCAGAACCAGCAAGAATACCACTACCAGGCAGGGTTGGTGATTCTACAGTAGAATCACATCTTGCCCATCTTTGCTTCCTGTTCTTTGCCCTCTCTTCTGTTTTCTATGGCCTGTTGGATATGAGTGGTTCTGAGTGTATAGTCATTGATTGGAGACATCAGGAAAAAGTACATGGTACATTAAAAAAAAGAGTTCTAAATCAGTGATGACAAACTGACTACCCAATATCACCAACTGTAACCTAAAACAGATTAAAATGAAATTGGGAAATCATTTAGCAAAATACGTAAAAATACAATAGAACACAGATAATGCTAATATGTGGTTTTCTACATCAATATGCAGGAATCATTATGTATGGCTTAGTGGGCATAGTTTCTCTTTGAGTTTCATACTCCTACTCTAGATTCAAATTCAAAGAACAGGATTCAAATCCAGTTCTACCACTTATTACCTAGATGACTGGGTAAATTGATTCATTTCTGAGCCTCAGTTTTCTCATGTGTAAAATCAGATTAAATGTCCTCTACTATCCTCTCTAGTTCTAAACGTACGATCCAAAATCTTGCCTCTGATACATACAAGAAGTAAGGCTACTGGTTCAAAACATGCTTCCAACATTATTAAGTCATTTTGATTGCATCATGCCATGAGATGCATGGCTAGATTGCCATCCTATCATCGTCCTCTTCATCTGTGATATGGATTTATCATTGTTCTATGGGCAAGAAGGGTAATTTTAAATCCCGTTTGAAAGACCACCCAGATCAAAGTTTCCATCTTATATGTGCAAATTCATACTGATCACAGAAGAAAAAAAGGTCCAAGTTAGAAGGGACTAGAACTTCTCAGTGTAACAGCTTGAATAAACTTATCAACTAGAACGTGGCAACACTTTTTACATGTCAGAAGGAAGCCCACCTCTCCTCCTGCATCTCTGGGGTTCTGCCCACCTTCAGTATAATCCATCTCTCTGTCAAAAATGAAAAGGCATACAAGAGCCTTGGGAACAGCGCTGCTTCCTGCTAAGGGACCTTAACCATGGTCATGGGAAGCAGTATGCCTACAGGCACAGCCACAGCTACTAAAGGCCCACCAAGTCCCTGGCACTAAAAAAACGGTTCAACATCAGAAACTGATATGATTTTAAAAGTACAAGCAACATTAAAGAAACAGCATTATCATTTGCTTTTCTGTTGCACTCTAAGGACTATGGGCCTTCCCATCTGACTTGTGGCACAAACCTTTCGGATGGATAGTCTTCCCTCTTAAAATATGAGCTCCTTGAGACCAGGGACTGTCTTACTTTTCCATTTGTATTCTCAGCATTTATTACAGTGCTTTGTAAATAGTAAACACTTAAGAAGCACTTCATGCATTCATTCATTCATTCATTCATTCATTCATCAAAATGAGGCTGCTGAGTGGTTTTGATTCGGACAATTTCCTTGAAGCTTCAAGGAAGATGAGAAAGGGGGGGTTAACCAGAAGGTGGGAGGTGAAGGAGAAGCAAGGCAGAGGACTGAGGCCAGAGAGTTCTCTGACTTTAGAGAGAGGTGGTTATATACACTTGCCTTTTGTTCCTCTGAAGGAAACAGCCAATCAGCTTTGGGAGATAGAAGCCTTTTACATTACATTAAAACACTATGCTTTTATCTCTGGGAATTTCTACTGTGTCACTTGAATTAATTTTCTGTATTTTTTCTATTCCTGCTGCACTGTGGATCTGTGTCATAATCCTGGCTCTGCCACCTACTACCTGATGACTTCCCTAAGCCTTAATTTCTGCGGTTATAAAGAAAGGGGTTTGGAGTAGGTGACCTTTGCCATACCCTCCTCTAAATCTACTGCACTCTCTTCTCCCTCTAAATTGTCTGGCTGTGACTTCACTAGTTCATATGAATTATGATCTCCATATAGATGACTTGTAGGTCTATATATCTAGCCCTAATCTTTCTCCAGAATTCTGCTCTCATATTCTTAGCTATCTTTTGGAGGACATACTGAATATGATGTCCTGTAGGTATCTCAAAGTAAACATTTTCAAAACAGAACTCATTATATCCATCCCCTCAAAAGACATTCTCTGTTTCAATTCCCCAATTATTGTCTAGAACACCAACTTCCAAGTTATTCAGACTTACAACCATGGTATCATCCTTCACTTCTCATTCTCACCCCACATATCTAATCTACTGCCACATCTTGTGATTTCTACCTTTACACCATCTCTCATCTATGTTCTCTTATTTCCACTCACACATAGTTTAAGCCCATATTGCCTCTTTGCTGTACTATAGCAATAGCCTTCCAAATAGTCCCCATGCTTCAAATATCTTTCCATTCCAAGCTATCCTCCATTAAGCTGCAGAAAGTGGATTTTCCTAAAGCATAGGTCTTACAATGTTACCCCCTCACTCAGTAAGCCACAGTGGCTCCCTATTGCTTCCAGGATCAGATGCAAAGTTCTTCACGTGGCATTTAAAGGTCTTTATAGTATGGTCCCTTACTGTCTTTCTAACTAACCTTCACACATTTTACTCTTTCCCATGTACTCAATGATTCTGCTACATTAGTCTAATTGTATTCCTCATACATAACACTTCATGTCCTGGTTCTGTACATTTTTACTGACTATAAATCAAGTCTGAAATGCTTTCCTTCCTCATTTCTAGCTTTCATGCTTTCCTTCAAGACTCAGATCATTCTACTCCTGGCTCAGATCCTTTCTGCATTTCAAAACCATGCCTCAGTTGTTTCTAAGTCATCCTGGAATTTCCTTCACCTCCTCACCTTCTGACATTCAACCACCCATACCACCTTCTCACCCTTGAGTAGCCCTCTACAAGGCAGGCGGGCCTCCTTTTTCCATGGGGGAATTCCTCCTGGGCTCTTCATTTTGTGTATTGGCCCAGGTTAGGCAAACTTTTGGACTTCAAAACTGGATTTTCACCCAACCCTTTTCAGCTCCATTTTCTTGTCTTCTCCCATTAGGATATTTGCTCTTCAAGGAAAGAGGCTGTCATCTGTATCTGTATCCCCAATATTTAATAATACATTAAGATTAGTCTTACTAAATAAGGTACCCCAAATTTCTATATTTTCATATTTCTGAATCAAACAATATTACAAGTAATATATTAAATGAGAATAAAGCAGTTCTTTGCCTTCAGTAATTGTTAAATAGATGGGAATAATATTGGAGGCAATAGCTCACATTAAAATAAAATGTGTAATTTTTTCCCCCATTTCACCCTTTCCTTATGTAAGCTGGTATGGGGCAGAGAAGGATTGTTCATTACATGTTTACTTTGCAAAAATCAGAGTGTCTGTGTTTTGTTTGTAAATGCCTTTGTAATTGTCAGAACATTCTACTCATTTTTTAAATGTGTTAATGCAGCACATATTGCTTAACAAGACCACTGAAATTGGAGATAACTTTTCCCAGAATTCCACTACTTTTCTATTTGGGATTAAGGATTGAATTAGATTTGAAAATGCTTCATTTCTCTTCAGATGCTTGATTGTTATGAATATCTGTCATGAGTTTGTTTTTTTCAGACCGTCCCAATTATCCCAAATATTCATTGGTACGAATATATACAGAACATCATAAAAACAAGAATCTAAATGGATATTAGATATTTTACATGCATTTTGCCCAAAACAGACCCACTATCTATGTGTTGTACACACACACACACACACACACACACATACACCAAATTCAGTGATTGATTCTATACTAATAAGCCAAGGACTTAACTCTCCTGCTTTACTGCTTCCATCAACTCTCTGGTTACTGAATTTTCCACCCCACTCTCCACCCTAGTTTAATTTTCAAGGAAGGCAGACACACCTAGTCTGAAGTCTCTTGCCATGAAATAACATATAACTCTTCCTTAGGACTTTTTAAGAAATGTTTTACTATTATATCTTGAAGGGAAAGGGGTACAGAGAGGAAAAAGCCAACAAATAAATAAAAGGCCAATTTCACAATTTACTTCTAGGCTAGTGCTGGGAATTAGGCCTTTCCTAGCTTCAATCTTTACTTAGCCCATCTTCCAAAGCTTTTCTCAAGAGGCATCCCCACCCAAAGCTTGTCCTACATTTTCACTCCCTTTATTGAGATTTTCCAGAATTTCACCTCCCCTTACAAACTCCAAATCCATTCCCCACACTGTCCCAGAAGAACATTCCAGACCCCAGGGTGGGGTCTTTCCAGTTTCAGGAAGAGTTCATTCACAACGCACAGAGACTTCCAGGCTAAAAGGTTCCCCGTTACTTCATTCAAAGGCTTCCACCTTAGACCTTTGTTTCTTTAGAAGCCTGGCATTCAGTGGGATATGATTAGGAATTCTGAAGAAAATGTTGGTGTCACCAGCAATTTTCCCAGTGTTTATGCTATTTATAAACATAAATTTTGGGGACAGAGCAAGATGGAGGAACATAGGCAGCAACTCAGAGGAACTCTTCCAACATTCCTCTCCAAACAACTTTAAATTAATACCTCAAATCACATTCTGGAATGTTAGCATCAACAAAAGGTCAGGAGACATTTTTCCAGCAAAAGACAACTTATGAGGTTGACAGGAAAGCTCTAGGCTCCAGGTTAGAGGTCAACATGAAGAGCAGGGCAGGTGTGGCAATATCACTGCCCAGTTCACCACCAGTGGCAAGGCTTACAGGCACTACAACAGTGAAAGCAGTAGGTTCAGGAGGTCTCAGCCGAAATATGATAAGGGCATTGGACAACCAGTCTTTGCTAGCACTGTGTGCAGGAACCTATTGCACTGTTCATACATAGTTCTGGTTTATAGTTCCAGAGTGAAGAGCAAAAGCACTTGTTGATGCAAAAGAAAAGGGTCCCTCCCTGGGTAAAGATCAGAGAACAGGCCAGGAGAGAAATGACTATGTCTTTCCTTGGATCATATCAATTTATAAGCACTGAAAACTTACATGTCATCAAAACTAGCTCTGAAAGCAGTGGAACACAAAAAACTGGAGTTTAGGACAGTGTCCCCTACACTCTGGAATCAGAGCCCAACTTTAACTTAGTTAAAAGGCTAGAAATACACTAGAAAATGAGCAAAACACAAACTCAAAAGACAATGATGTCCAAAAACTACAAGCAAAGCTTCAAATAAAAATGTAAATTGGACATAATCCCAAGAAGAATTCCTGGAAGAACTCAAAAAGGATTTTTAAGATCTAATAAGAAAGGTAGAGGGAAAAGTAGGAAAAGAAATGAGTGATGTCAGAAAATTATGAAAAGAGAGACAACAGCTTGGGAAAAGAGGCATATAAAATACCGAAGAAAATAATGCCTTAAAAACAGAATTGGCAACATGGTAAAAGAGTCCATGAGATATCGAGAAACAGTGAAATAAAATTTATAAATGGAAATATCCCATTGGAAAAATTGTTGACCTATAATATGAATTGAGGAGACATAATTTAAGAATTATTGTACTACCTGAAAGTCATGATAAAAAAAATGTAGATATCATCTTTCAAGAAATTTTTGAGGAAAACTACCTGATATTCTAGAACCAGAGGGTAAAATAGAAATTAAAAGACTCTACCAATTACTTCCCCAAAGAGATCCCAAAATGAAAATCCCCAGGAATATTACAGCTACATTCCAGAACTCCCACATCAAGGAGCAGAGGGCTTCAAATATGATATTCAGAAAGGCAAAACAACTGAGATTACAACCAAGAATAACCTACTCAGCAAAATTGAGTATCATTCTTCAAGGGAAAAAATGGATATTTAATGAAATTAAATGGATATATAATAAATTGATATTTATTGAAATAGAGAACTTTCAAGGATGCCTGATGAAAGTACCAGATCTGAATATAAAATATTATTTTCAAATATAAAGGTAAACAGGAAAGAGAAATCATAAGAGATTCAATAAGGTTAAACTGTTTACATTCCTATATGGGAAGATGATACTGGTAATTCCTGAGAACTTTATTATTAGGGCATTTAGAGGGAATTCACATAGAAAGAGGGCATAGTGTGGGTTGACTATGTTAGAATGATTTTCAAAAATTAAGAGGTTGAATTTTATAGTTCAGAGAAGAGGATGAATGGGGAAAATTATCTCACATTAAAAAAGGTATGCAAGGAAGAGGTTTTACAGTGGAGGGGGAAATAAGGGTGGGGGGAGGCAAGCAGAGATTGGTTCTTACTCTCATTGGAATTGTCTCAAAAAGAGAATAATCCACATACCCAATTGGGTATAGAAGTCTACTCACCCAACAGGGCAATAGAAAGGAAAGAAGATAAGAACATAAGAACATAAGGGGGGAGGACAGATTAAGGGAGATAGTGGTCAGAAACACAATAGGATGGAGGGTAATACAGAGTTAGTAATCATAACTGGAAATGTGAATGGTATGAACTCACCTAGCAAAATGAATTAGAAACCAGAATCCAATGATATGTTGTTTACAAGAAACACACTTGCAACAGAGAAACAGAGTTAAAATAAGAGACAGGAACTGAATTTATTTTGCTTTAGTCGAGGCAAAAACAAAACAAAATATAGGGGTAGCAATCATGATCTTAGACAAAGCAATAAAAGGCTTAATTAAAAGAGATGAGCAAAGAAACTATATTTTTGCTAAAAAATGCCATAGACAATGAAATAATGACAATACTAAACATATATGCACCCAAGTGCATAGCATCCAAATTTTTAAAGGAAAAATTAAATAAGATACAAGAAGAAATAGGCAATAAATCTATATCAGAGTGGGACATCAACATTCCCCTCTCAGAACTAGATAAATATAATGATAAAATAACTAACAAAGAAGTTGAGGAGATGAAGAGAGTTTTAGAAAAGTTAGATATTATAGATCTCCAGAGAAAACTGAATAGGAATAGAAAGGAGTATACATTTTTCTCAGGTGTACATGATGCCTGGCATAATAACCTCACAAACAAATGCAGAATAGCAGAAATAATAAATGCATCCTTTTCAGATCAAACTGCAATAAAATTACATTCAATGGAATTTTTTTTTTCTACTTTTAGATAAAAATGTCTACTTTTTTTTTTAGCATTTCTATGAATTGAATTAAAGAGTGATTGTAGATTTGGAGTGGCTGGTTTACTTTGGAATCTATTCTAAGGATTTTGTAGCAGTGCTGGAAAAAAAGGACTGGATCCATCTCATTGATTTTTTTAAACATAATCAGCACAAACTTGAGAAATGGCATAATTTTCCAACCAAGGGAAGATATCCCCAGTTGGACCCATCTCAGCTTTGCAGTGAAGAAAATACCAACAATGATTGTTCCATTTGTTAGGTTTTTTGTATTTGAAAAAAATTATTTTAATGATTTTTTGTTCCCTTTTCTTTTTAAAGAGCTCTGTAGACAATAGACAATAGTATATATATATATATATATATATATATATATATGTGTGTGTGTGTGTGTGTATGTATATATATATATATATATATGTGTGTGTGTGTGTGTGTATGTATATATATATATATATATATATGTATATGTTTGACTGGACTTTTTCTTACACTATCATGGTTCATTTGATAAATAAGAAAAAAAACCTATCTGGTTCACATGAAAAAAATACATCACAAACTAAATAACCTGATTCTAAAGAGTGGGTCAAAGATAAAATCATGGAAACAGCAAATAATTTCATTGACGAGAATGATAAAGATAATGATACTCATTAAAGAGTATGATGAGACAACGTACCAAAATTTATGAGTTGCAGCCAAAGAAGTACTTAGGGGGAAATTTTTTATAAATAAAATAAAGATAAAACAAATCAATAAATTAGACTTACAATTTGAAAAAACTAGAAAAAAATTAAAAATTCCCAATTAAATATCAAATTGAAATCCTGAAAATCAAAGGAGAGATTAATAAAACTGAAAGTAAGAAAATCACTGAATTAATAAATAAAACCAGAATCTAGTTTCATTTTTAAAAATAGAGAAATGATTGGTTAATTTTATTAACTAAAAAGAAAAAGAAAACCAGTTTACTAGTATCAAAATTGAAAAGGGTGATTGCACCACAAATGAAGATGAAATGAAAGCAATTAGTAGGAGTCTTTTTGCCCAATTGTATGTCAATAATTCTAATAATCTAAGTGAAATGGATGAATACTTACAAAATATAAATTGCTCAAATTAACAGAAGAGGAAATAAAATATTTAAATAACCCTATCTTAGAAAAAGAAACTGAACAAGCCATGAATGAGCACCCTAAGAAAAAAGAACCAGGATCAGATGGATTGACAAGTGAACTCTACCAAACATTTAAAGAACATTTAATCCCAATACTATACAAACTATTTGGAAAAGAAATCAAAGAATGAGTTGTACCAAATTCATTATATGATGTAAATATGGTGCTCATATCTAAGCCAGGAAGGGCAGAAGCATAAAAAGAAAACTACAGACCAATTTCCCTAATAAATATTGATACAAAAATTTTAAATAAAATAGTAGCAAGGAGATTATAGCAATAGCAAAATCACAAAGTTTATTCATTATGACCAGATGGGATTTATATCAGAAATGCAGAACTGCTTCAATATTAGAAAAATTATCAGCATTATGAACCATAACAATAACAAAAATGATTTAAAAACTTATGATTGTCTCAATAGATGCAGAAAAAAAGTTTTTGACAGAATATAATACTCATTTCTATTAAAAGCACTACAGGATAGAAATAAATGGAGATTTTCTTAAAATGCTAAGTAGCATCTATCTAAAACCATCAGGAAACATTACTAGTAGTGGCAATGAGCTTGAAATCTTAGCAGTAAGATCTGGGATAAAGCAAGGATGTCCCTTATCACCACTATTGTTCAATATTGTACTAGAAATGCTAGAATAAGAGAAGAAAAAGAAATGGAAGGAATTAAAATAGACAACGAGGAAACAAAACTATTACTCTTTGTAGATAATATGATGGAATACCAGAGAATCAACTGAAAAACTAGTTGAAATGATGAACAACTTCAGCAAAGTTGCAGGATTTAAAGTGAACCCCCAGATATCATCACCATTTTCATATATTCCCAACAAAATCTAGTAGGAAAAGATAGAAAGAAAAATTTCACTTAAAATAACTGCAGACAATATAAAATATTTCAAAGTCTACCTGCCAGGGACAAACCATGAACTATATGAACTCAATTACAAAACATTTTTCACACAAAGACAGATCTAAACGACTGGGAGTAATGTTAATTGCTCATGGATAGACCAAGCCAATAAAATAATAATGACAATTCTAACTAAATTAATTTACTTATTCAGTGCCATACTAATGAAACAACCAAAAATTTATTTCATAGATCTAGAAAATATTACAAAATTCATCTGGAAGAATAAAAGATCAAGAATATCAAGGAAATCAATAGGGGGAAAATATGAAGGTAGATAGCCTAGCAGTATGAGAACTCAAGCTGTATTACAAAGTGTTAATCATCAAACTAGTCTGGTACTGGCAAAGAAATAGAGTGCTGTATCACTTAAATAGATTAGGCACATAATACATAGTAGCAAATTATCATAGCAATCTAGTGTTTGATAAACCCAAAGATTCAGGCTTTGGGGACAAGAACTCACTATTGGAAAAAAAATACTGAAAAAGCTAGAAAGTAGTTTGGCAGAAACTAGCTTTAGACCAACACCTCACACCATATAGCAAAATCAGATCAAAATAGGTACATGATTTAAACATAAACTGTGACAACATAAACAAATTAGGGGAACATGGAAAATTTTATCTGTCACGTTTATGGATAAGGAAAGGATTTGTGACCTGAGAAGAGAGAAAAAAGATCACAGGATATTAAATGGACAATTTTGAATGCATTAAGTTAAAAAGTTGTTGCACAAACAAAACCAATGCAACCAGGATTAAAAGGGAATGGGGGCGGAATTATACATATATATATATATGATATATGATTGTGATGGCATATGACAGCACTATAAGAAATTATAAGCTGATTGTTTTTAGAAAAACATAGAAAGACTTACATGAAACATGACTCACACTTAGCAGAACAAAGAGCACATTGTACACAGTTACAGCAATAATGTTCTAAGAACAATTTTGAATGACTCAAATTAACTGTAATGGAACTAGGAAAGAAGATGCTATCCATATCCACAGAAAGAACTTAAAAATAGAAGTATGGTTTTATACACAAACACACACATATTTATGTTTAATGGTAACCTACTCTAGGGTAGAGGAGGGAGGAAAAATTAAAAGTGCATAAAAGAAAACTTAGAAGGATAGTTTGAAAACTATGTATAGTTCTTATTACATAGGTATTTTAAAGTAAACAGTGTAAACTGGAAATTCATGGGTTAGTATTGGGTTGTGTTGGAAATTCTCTCTTTTTCTCAGTTAATTTAAATTTTCAAAATCCTTTTTGAGCTTTTTCATGGCCTGAGCCCATTGAATATTTATTTCAGATGTTTGGGATACAGAAGCCTTGACTTCTATGTCTTTCCCTGATGGTAAGCACTGTTCTTCCTCATCAGAAAGGAAAGGAGGAAATATCTGTTCACCAAGAAAGTAACCTTCTATGGTCTTACTTTTTCTCCCTTTTCTGGGCATTTTCCCAGCCAGTTACTTGACTTCTGAGATTCCTTTCCACACCCACCTTGCCCCCAGATCTGCCCAGATAGTGCTTAGGGTCTGAGATTCAAATGCTGCTCCCCAGCCTCAGGGCTTTCAGTGGGGGTGGGGCTGCTATTCAGTATGAGATTAAGTTCAGATACTCAGGTGGGGGCAGGGTCACTGCCCAGGCTCAGTTCCCTCAGGGGGTTTATGTGGAGACCTTCAACAATGGACAGGAGCTCCTTTCTGCTTTGGGAGCCCCTGTCAGCTGCTGCCTGCCGAGGGGCCTGAGTTATGTAGACACCCTGCTCCCTTCTTGGCCAGCCAAACAGGCCTTCTCGCTGACCTTTGCACCCATGGGCAGGGGGAAGCATGCAGTCACTGGAGATTCCATCCCTGAAGCCAGCCCAGATCTGCTCCTCCCAGGGCCACGCAGTCAGGGCAGGGCTGGGCTCTGCTCCGGGTCCGGTGTACAATGGAACCCCGGTGTTGGTTTTTCTGGTCTCTCTGGAACAGAAATCTCCTCCACTCCATCGTTCCATGGCTTCCTCTCCTCCAGAACTTGACAGAAGTTCCTCTTTACAGGTAATTTATGGGCTGTGGTTTCGGGAGCTAGTGTATGTGTGTCTTTCTACTCTGTCATCTTGGCTCCTCCCTCCAGTTAATTTAAGTTTAAAATGAACAAAAATTAAATATTAAAAAAGAAAAAAAAGATGAGCAGGATGGCTCCAAAAACACCTATACTTATATGAATTGATGCAAAGTGAAGTAAGCAAAAGTAGGAGAACTGCAACAGCAAGATTGCATGATGATCAACTGTGAATGAATTAGCCATTCTGATCAATAATGATCTAAAGCAATTCTGAAGGGCTTATGATGAAAAATGCTATCCATCTGCAGAGAAACAAC
This sequence comes from Bettongia penicillata ogilbyi, assembly GCA_023548195.1. Lineage (NCBI taxonomy): Eukaryota > Metazoa > Chordata > Mammalia > Diprotodontia > Potoroidae > Bettongia > Bettongia penicillata. The sequence goes on from JAJHZJ010000640.1 coordinate 1,203,800, forward strand.
TCATGGACTCTGAATACAGACTGAAGCACAACGTTTTCACTTTATTTTTCTTTCTTTTTGCAACATGGATAATATGGAAATACATTTTACATTTTTAAAAATATCTAACGGTCCATACTCTAAATTTGTTTGGCAACCAATGAGTTGACATATTATAAGTACTTAACTATATCAATATTGACATTCTTATTCTAAATAAAGCCAGAAGGCAAAAAGGAATGTGTGGTTAAATATAAGTATGGCTCATAGGTACTCCCTGAAGAGGAAAAGAAAGGAACTAGCAGAACTGGCAGATTTGGTTTCATTCTGTGCCAAAAAGCAATGAGAAACAGTATTACGGGATACTTGACCATTGTGCTTTTCAGTTCTCTGAATGAACACATGCAAAAAGACCACCATGAAGATAACTGCAGCTCTTCTACTGACATAAGTGCACCAACATCCATTGCAGAGGATGAAGAGATGGAGAAACTCTATAAAGAACCTGGCAAGATGCTCAAAACCAAGACAACCTATACATTAATATTCAGATAATTTAGATGTGAAAGGAACTATAGAGGGAAAACATAAAAAATTCATTGAAAAATTTGGTTCAGAGTTATGAAAGACTCCAAAGTTGTGGAGACTATTCTGAAGCCTCATGCCTGTACATCATGAATAACTTCTTGAAAAAGGATGCTAAAAAGCACTGGATTTGCTAAATATCAAATATAAGAAAGAAAAGAAACTGAATGTATCTTAATAGACAGACAACAACAAATCACTGGCATCAAAAGCATTTCCCTCCACCACCACCCCAAGAAAAGAAAGAAAAGAACAAAAAAAAAAGAACAAACAAAAAAACAAAAGTATTCTCTATAGTCAGACAACTGGCTTTTTTCTAACAAGGGTTATAATTAGAAGTATTAAGTATTAGAAGTATTAAGTTGATAAAATATTGACTCCAATTATAACAGCTCCACATTGAGCACATTAAAACAAACTACTGGTGATGAAAAATGGGAAATGGACAAAAGATATTCTATAAGTGATAATAATGATTATCACTATTTCCTAGCAAAGTCAATTATTATAAAGCTATCACCACAATAGGGATAATAACCAAGAAACCACTTTGTCCAGCAAACATTTGACTGCCTTACCACTCAGAGAAACATGGCAGAAAAAGAAAACAGCAGTTCAGGATGTAAATTCACCTGCAAAATGTTATAGACAAGGATTATGGAAAATTATGCACATTATTTTTCATAAACAGCAAGAGACAGTTGAAGACAAAACAAGTCTGAAGAAAGCTTAATATGAGACTTAAATGTGATCATTTCAAGAACATTTGTAGATGAAAGACAACATACAATACTTGTGAAATGCAATAAATATGTCAATATTTCTATAGTAAATATGTTTGTCAGTGAGCAGAGTAATCATCATATTTCTAATCTAATAATTTGATCTCTGTCGTGCATAATGGAAGAGGATGAAGAGTAGTATAGAAGATGAGGATGAGAAAAGCAGCAACCAGACCAAATATTTACAACATAAATCTGAAAATATTTATATGCAATACAAGGTTGATAGCATCAAAGCTTTGATCTTTAAGTTATCTGAAAAAGAAAGGAAGACTGTTCTCTAAATTGTTTTTGAAGGGGGGAGAAATCAATCAGTATTATTACCCACAAAAATGTGACTGAGAGGACATCAGCATCTGTTGATCATTAAAACTATTTTTTCCAATCTCTAGAAAAGTTTTACTATAAAGATCCCTGCAATATAAAGACATGCTAGTCCTCTGGGAGCCAAGATGGCGGAGTAAGCAGCATGTCCCTCTCACTGTCCTTTATTGACCTTGAAAAACCCAGAAAATACTAACCCAGGAAAAAGTCTTGGAACAGTGGAGTCAGCAGAAATATGGGGTAAAACAGGTTTTTTTTAGCTCCTGAAGCTAGGGGGAATAAAAGGAAAGGTCCCTCTTGTTGGGACTGAAGGGCACGAGTACAGAAAGGGAGGTATCCCAGCAAGCCAGCAGCAAGCCCCACCTCAGGAAACCAGCAGGAGATCCTGAGCTCCAGAGTGTGGAGCAGGCAAGAGCCAACACCAGGACCACTCCATCACACTCCCCTTTTGTTTTCACATAGCCAGGGGAATCAACAGAAACCAGTACAGAGAAGCACCACTTACATGACAGATGAGTGTCCACCAGGGGTTGAACCCACTTGTGCTCTAGTGCAGCCATCAGGGAGGAAAAATCCTCCAGAGGCCAGACAACCCCTCACTCACACCCCACTCCACAAGTTTCAGTGCAACCCCAGGGAAACATGGAAACACCTCAACCTGCCTCAGTACATACCAGCCACCAACATCAGCTCCAGCTTAGCACCAGGTAAGCTACAGTATTATACAGCTTCTAGTGGGCAGAACCTGAGGCCCCAGCACACAAAGCCAGTAATCAGGTCCCTATTCCCCAGCACAGGAAGTGTGGGATAAAGTGCCCTGTGCCCCAGAAGCAGAGATCAACTTTAAAAGCCAGAGAAAAGGCAAACACAATGAGCAAAAAGCAACTTAGAAAAGCAAAAACCATAGATTTTTACCATGAGGATATGGAAAATCAAAATACAAATTCAGAAGAGGACAGCATTATCACTACACCCACATCTGAAACCTCAAAGGGGAATATGAATTTTTCTGAAGCCCCAAAAGTCTTCTTGGAAGAGTTAAGAAGGATTTTAAAAGTCAAATTAGAGAGGTAGAAAAAAATTGAACAATTCCTTTAAAAATACAATTGACAAGCTGGAAAAAAAAATTCACTGAAGAAAATTACTCCTTAAAAAGCAAAATTGCCAAATGGAAAAGGAGGTACAAAAGCGAACTGAAGAAAATAATTTGTTAAAAATTAGAATTAGGCAAGTAGAAGACTCTATGAGACATCAAGAAACAGTCAAAAAAATCCAAAGATTAAAAAAACTTATTGAAGAAAATGTAAAATATCTCATTGGGAAAAAACAACTGACCTGGAAAATATATCCAGGAGAGATAATTTAAGAATTACTGATCTGCCTGAAAGCTATCATGGAAAAAAAAGAGTCTGGATAGCATCTTTCAAGAAATCATTAAGGAAATCATTAAGGAAAATTGCCCCAAGGTCCTAGAACAAGAGGGTAAAATGGTCATCAAAAGAATCCACTGGTCACCTCCTGAAAGAAATCCCAAATTGAAAATATCAAGGAATATTGTAGCCAAATTCCAGCATTAGCTGGTCAAGGAGAAAGAAACAATTCAAATGTCATGGAACTACAGTCAGGATCATGCAGGACCTTGCAGCTTCTACATTAAAAGATTGGAGAGCTTGGAATATGATATTTCATAAGGCAAAGAAGCTTGGATTACAACAAAGGATCAACTACCCAGCAAAACTGAACATAATCTTTTAGGCAAGAAGATAGACATTCAATTAAATGGGGACTTCCAGACCTTCCTGATGAAAAGACCAGAGCTCAATGGAAAATTTGATCTTCAAATATAAGACTCAAAAGAGGCATAAAAAGGTAAACAGGAAAGAAAAAAAAACATGTTATTCAAAAAGGGCAAGCTATTTATATCCCTACATGTGAAAATACTTCTAAATCTTGAGAATTGTATCTTTACTATGACATTTAAAAGGTGTGTGTGTGTGTGTGTGTATGTAGTCAGAGGGTGTGGGTATAAATTAACATATGTGATGATAAAAAATCTTAAAACAGAGGTAAAAAGGGATTATAATGGGAAAAGAGCAAAAGAGGAGGCAGAAAAAAGGCACACAAACATATTACATTAGAGGGAAAGAAGAAAGAGAGATGAGCTTTGTTTGAACTTTCATCAGATTTGGTTCAAGGAGGGAATAACTTACTTAGGTATAGAAATCTAACTTTCCCCTATGAGCAGGAGGAGGGGAAAGGAGAAAGAAAAGGTGGGGGAGATTAAAAGGGAGGGAAGAAGTAGTAAAGGAAAAGGGGAATAAAAGATAGGGGGACTGATAGAAGGGAGGGAAGATTGATGGAGGTAGTGGTCAAAAGCAAAACTTTTGAGGGAAAGGAAGAAGGGAGAAATAAAAGCATAAACGCTGGGAGGTGGAAATAGGATGGAAAGACACAGATAGTAATCATAACTTTGAATGTGAATGGGATGAACTCCTCCATAAAACAGAAGCAGAAGCAGAATGGATTAAAAACCACAGTCCTACAATATGATATTTACAAGAAACACATCTGAAACAGAGGAATAGACATAGGGTAAATGTAAAAGGCTGGAGTAGAATATATTATGCTTCAACTGAAGTAAAAAAAAAAAGGAGTAGCAATCCTAATCTCAGAAAAAGTAAAAGCAAAAATAGATCTAATAAAAAGAGATAAAGGAAACTATATCCTGCTAAAAGGCACCATAGACAATAAAGTAATATCAATAAATAAACATATGTGCACCAAGTGCTATAGCATTCAAATTCTGAAGAAGTTAAGGGAGTTACAGGAAGAAAGAGACAGTAAAACTCTACTAGTGGGGAGCCTCAACCTCTCCCTCTCTGAACTTGATAAATCTAACCTCAAAGTAAACAAGAAGGAAGTTAAGGAGGTAAGTAGAATTTTAGTAAAGGTAAATATGGTAGGCCTTTGGAGAAAACTGAATGGGGATAGAAAGTAATATACCTTTTTCTCATCAGCATATGACACAAAAACTGACCACGTACTATCACTAGCTAGTACAGAAAGGTGAAAATATTAAATGCATCTTTTTCAGATCATGATATAATAAAAATTATATCTAATAAAGGGCCATGGAAAGATAAACCAAAAATTAATTGGAAACTAAATAATCTAATCCCAAAGAATGAGTGGGTCAAGCAATAAATCATAGAAACAATCAATAACTTCATTCAAGATAATGACTATAATGAGACAACATACCAAAACTTATGGGATGTAGTGAAAACAGTTCTAGGGGAAGTTTTATATCTCTGAATGCTTACATGTATAAAACAAAGAAAGAGGAGATCAATGAACTGGACATACAACTAAAAATGCTAGGAAAAGAACAAATTTAAAATCCTCAATTAAATACTAAATTAGAAATATTGAAAACCAAAGAAGAGATTAATAAAATTGAAGTTAAGAAAATTATTGAACTAATAAATGAAACTAAGAGTTGGTTTTATGAAAAAACCAATAAAATAGATAAAACTTGGGTTAATTTGATTTTAAAAAGAAAGAAGAAAACCAAATTTTCAGTATCAAAAATGACGAGTGAATTCACTACCAATGAAGAGGAAATTAAAACAATAATTAGAAACTATTTTGCACAACTGTATGACAATAAATTTGACAATCTAAATGAAATGGATGATTATTTACAAAAATATAAATTGTCCAGATTAACAGAAGAGGAAGTAAATTACTTAACCCCATCACAGAAAAAGAAATTGAACAACTCATCGCTGAACTCCCTAGGAAAAAATCTCCAGGGCCAGAAGGATTTACAAGCAAATTCTATCAAACATTTAAAGAACAATTAATTGCAATACTAAATAGAATATTTGGGAAAATTAGTGAAGAAAGAGTGCTACAAAATTCTTTTTACAATACAAATATGGTACTGATACTCAAACCAGGAAGAGTCAAAACACAGAAAGAAAATTATAGTTCAATTTCCCTAATGAATATAGATGCAAAATTTTTAAATAAAATATTTAACAAAAGATTATAGCAATTTATCATGAGAATAATACACTTTGATCAGGTACAATTTACATCAGGAATGCAGGGCTGGTTCAATATTGGGAAAACTATCAGCATAATTGATCACATCAACAATTAAAACTTATCAGAAACCATATGATTATCTCAATAGATGCAGAAAAAGCTTTTGACAAAATACAACACCCATTCCTATTAAAAACACTAGACAGTCTAGGAATAAAATGGAGTCTTTCTTAAAATGGTAAGTTATATCTACCTAAAGCCATCAGCAAACATTATATATAATGGTGATAAGTTAGATGCATTTTCAATAAGATTGGGGGTGAAACAAGGATGTCCATTATCACCACTGTTATTCAATATGGTACTAAAAATGTTAGCTTTAGCAATGAGAGAAGAAAAAGAAATGGAAAGAATTAGAACAGGCAAAGACAAAACTAAGTCATCACTCTTTGCAGATGATATGATGATTACACGTAAAGAATCCTAGAAAATCAAGTAAAAAACTACTTGAAATAATAAACACCTTTAGCAAAGTTGCAGGATACAAAATAAACCCACATAAATCATTGGCATTTCTGTTACTAACAAATTCCAACAGCAAGAGATAGAAAGAGAAATTCCAATTAAAGTTGCTGTAAACTTTATAAAATATTTGGGAGTCTATCTGCCAAAACAAACCCAGGAATTATACTGACATAATTACAAAACACTTTTCACACACATAAAGTAAGATATAAATAATTTTAGAAAACCAGTCACTCATGGATAGGGCAAGCTAATATAATAAAATATGATATAAATATAAAATGATATATAACAAAATGATAATTCTACCTAAATTAATTATCCAGTGCTATACCAAACTACCAAAAATTTTATAGAGCTAGAAAAAATAATAACAAAATTCATCTGGAAGAAAAAAAGATCCAGAATATCAAGGGAATTAATGAAAAGAAATGCTAGAGAAGATGGCCCAGCCATACCAGATCTTAAAATGTATTATAAAGCAGCAATCGTCAAAGCTGTTTGGTATTGGCTAAGAAACAGAGGAGTGGATTGGTGGAATAGGTTAGGTATACAAGACATAGATGACAATGACTATAGTAATCTACTATGTGATAAACCCAAAGACCCCAGTTTCTTGGATAAGATCCCACTATTTGACAAAAACTGCTAGGAAAACTGAAAGTAGTATAGCAGAAATTGGGCACAGACCAATGTCTTACACCATACACCAAATTAAGTCAAAATGAATACACAATTTAGCCGTAAAGGCTTATAAGTAAATTGGGAGAGCAAGAATTAATTTATCTGTCAGATTTATAGAGAACAGAGGAATTTATGACCAAACAAAAGATAGAGAATATTATGAAATGCAAAATGGACAACTTTGATTACATTCAGTTGAAAAGTTTTTGCACAAACAAAGCCAATGCAACCAAGATGAAAAGGGAAGCAGAAACTGGGAAAGAATTTTTACAACCAGTGTCTCTGAGAAATGCCTCATTTCTAAAGTATATAGAGAACTGAGTCAAATTTATAAGAATACAAGTCATTCCCCAATTGATAAATGGTCAAAGGATATGAACACATGGTTTTCAGAGGAAGAAATTAAAACTTTATCTATAGTCACATAAAAATGCTCTGAATCACTATTGATTAGAGAAATGCAAATCAAAACAATTCTGAGGTACCACATAGCACCTAACATTGGCTAACATGACAAAACAGCAAAATGATAAATGTTGGAAAATGGGTGGGGAAAATTGGAATGCTAATTCATTGTTGGTGGAATTATGAACTGATTCAACCATTCTGGAGAGAAATTTGGAACTATGCCCAAAGGGCTATGAAAATGTGCATTCCCCCTCGAACCAGGATTACCACTTCTAGGGGTAAATCCCAAAGAGATCAGAAAAGTGGAAAAAGGACCCATACGTACAAAAATATTCATAGCAGCTCTTTTTTTTGGTGGCCAAGAACTTGAAATTGAGGTGATATTCATCAATTAGGCAATGACTAAACAAGTTTTGATATATGAATGTAATGGAATACTATTGTGCTTTAAGAAATGATGAACAGGCAGATTTCAGAAAAATCTGGAAAAGACTTACATGAACTTATATTGAATAAAGTAAGCAGAACCAGGAGAACACTGTATAATAGTAACAGCCATTATGTGTGATGACTCAATTCAAGGACCTAAAACAATTCCAAAAGACTCCTGATGGAAAATATCATCCACATCCAGAGAAAGAACTATGAAGTTTGAATGCGGATGGCAGAATACTATTTACTCTCTTTTTTTGTTTTGTTTTGTTTTTTCTTTTTCATGCTCCCCCCCATTCATTCTAAATGTTCTACTCAACATAACTAATGTGAAATGTATTTAATAGGAATGTATATGTAGAGCCTATATCAGATTGCACACTGTCTTGGGGAAGGATGTGGGGAGGGAGGTGAAGAAAATGTAAAATTTATGGAAGTGAATGTTGAAAATGAAAAATTAATTATTTTTTTAAAAAAGAAATGCTAATTATTTTATAATGTTGATGAAAATACGAAAAGACTTGCAAATCATTTTCTACAGAAGAAAACAGCTTTGTAGTCACAATTTGATAGAAAAAGTGGAGACTACAAGATTACTAAAAGTTGTTGGACTTAATCAAGCAAAACAACATTAAAGACTCTCCTCTAACAAGATTTTTCCCATATATAGTTCAAAGTAATATAAAAGTTCTTTACTAGATACAAATATAAAAACAACTTTTGTCAGTGATATCCTGATTATAAGTATCAAGTGAGGGAAAAAAAAAACCAAACAGGAGTTATGTGCTCAAAGGTGTCCACAACTATAATAATGGATGCCCTGGGCAGATTACAAATGGAAAAAGATGTTACTTTTAGACAGTGGGTTCCTCTACTTGTTTCAGTTTGCAAATAAAATCATGCTGATTGTATTAAAGATCAAAATGCTACATAACCTCCTTCCTCAATGAGATCCACAGCCACACAACAGAGACTGACCAATTAATCTACAAAGAAAAACTAGATACATAAAAAAGGCCTATTGTTCAGACCATGGCAAGCTTTTGGAAAGAGAATTCATTGCTGCTTTCTATCCTACACTATGACAAAGCTTGTCATATGTATATATGAAATATATGCATGTATATTATATTCTTTTGAAAACTTAAGGCTTAGCCTTTTAACTTAAATCTAGCATCTTTGTATATGTATGTGTGTATTTATGCACATACACACATACACATACAAATGAATAGTGCAAAGAAAGAAGATTGAATGGCATTTAGAAAATTCCATAGGATGTTTTATTGATCCCAAAATCGATATTTTTCAAAACCAATAGTCTACTAATAATATTATATTACTGAGAATCACTGAATTCGAAATTGGGGGGGGCGAGGATCAAAATTTCAGATGACTCGAAGGACAAAAGTTAGATGCATAGTGGGTCTAAGTAGTGTGTACTTAAGTAGTATCCACTATATCAGTGATGGAATGTGTTTAAATTGGGATATAGAACATACTACAGAAGACTATGATGAAAGTTAAAGTAGAACCCAATCACTTGGCAAAGATGATAAAAGACGAAAACAGGAAGGATAAGGATAAACTGAAAGGATAAACACACGAAAACATTATTAGATAGGGCTGTGAATCAGTTTTTAAAAACTTCTGAAAAACATATTGATTTAAATGAGTAAATTCACTAAACAATTAATCTTCTTTGGTTCAGTGATCCCACTACTGGGCGTATAGGGCAAGAAGGTCAAAGACAGGAAGAAAGGTCCTAGCTATACCAAAATATTGTAGCACTACTTTTTGTAGAAACAAAGTATATGCCCTTAATTGGGAAGAGAGAGAACTCCATCTTTTTTCCTCCTCTTGGTTCACTACTTGGTTCTGCTACTAACCTCCTCCTTCATCTAGGTACTCATGAAGAGATGATTTAACTCCTTAACAAGCAAACCTTGCCACATGTACAAATAATCCCATTCCATCCATCTCTTCCAGTAGACTACTACTTCTATCACCCACATTCTCTTACTTACCTTCAACTTCCCCCTATTTACTGGTTGCTTCCTTACTGCTTATAATGATACCCATGTCTCTTCCACCCTCAATAGGGCCTTCCATCCCTTCTAGCTACTATCCCATATCTCTTCTGCCTTTTGGAACTAAATTCATGAGAAGATCATCTACCATAAAAGTTTCTACTTCCTCTCTTCTCACTCTCTTATTAATTCTCTACTAGTTGACTTCTGACTTCATTATTCCATTGGAACTGCTCTTTTCAAAGTTGCCAGTCATCTCTTAAATGCCAAATGCAATAGACATTTTTCAATGTTCTTTCTTCTTACCCTTTCTGCTGTTTTTGACAGTGCTGATTACCTTATTTTTTTCTTCATATTGTCATCTCTCTATGTTTTCAAGAAATCATTCTTTCTTAGTTCTCTTCCTACCTAACTGACCAATCTTTCTCAGTCTCCTTTGCTGGATCTTCTCCCTAGGTCATGCCCATTAACTATGGGTGTCATACAGGGTTCTGTCTGGCCCCTCTTCTCTCTATTACTTCACTTGGTCATCTCATCAGCTCCCATGGATTCATTTATCATTTCAAACTGTCTATTAGACATCTTGAACAGAATGTTCTACAGTTATCTTAAATTTAACATGTAGAAAACTGAACCCATTCTTTTTCCCAATACCTCCCTACTTCCAAATTTCCCTATTATTGTCAAGGGAATCACCATCTTCCTAGCCACCCAGGCTCACAACCTCAATATTATCCTCAGTTCCTCATGAGCTCTCACCTCCTACATATAATCTGCTGCCAAGGCCTGTCAATTTCACCTTTTCGACATTTCTAGAATGTGTCCTCTTCTCTCTTCTGATAGTGCCTCCATCTCTGTAAAGGTCTTCATCACCTCAACACCTTACTCCTGGACCATTGCACTGTATTTAAATAAAGAAGGTAGGCCAATCATGTAAGTAAGAAGAATGACAGCTAGTATCAGTATAGCATTTTAACTAGAGATTATTTAAAGAAATAAATGAAAGCCTTCAGTGCATTGCATCACTCCTCTATAAACAATTTTTGGAAGGCCATACAAGAATCTCACATGATAAAGAGTGAGAGGACTTGCAAACTGCATCATCGTGGGGATGATGTTATGAGGTTTAATAGATCCACTAAGATAACTGGTATTAAAATAGGCTTAATTTCATCTTTTTGAGACAAAAAATCTCCTCAATTCTTATTTTGTCAGGGATATCCTCAGATCCCTCAAGCCAGCAACTGTGGATTCTATCAATATATTTCAAGTCGTAAAATGTTCCATAGTAAAATTAGATTAAAAAATATTAGTTTAGGCCACCTCACAACAATTAGTCATTAATTTAGGTTCATCCCTTCCATGTAGAACAATACCTAAATCCATTTATAGACAATAACCACAATAATATAGTATATATAAAGTACTTTCTTAATCTTAAAGTGCTATATAAGTATTATCTATTATTATCAATAAAATAAGAGGGCACTGTGTTATTATTAATAATAATAGCTAACATTTATATAGCACTAAATTTATCTGGCACATAAAGTACTATTTAAATGTTAGGTATTATTATTTATACTTCAGGGCTTCTGAAACTTTTTTACTTACAGCCCCTTCAGCACTTCTTAAACTGTGGGTCATGTTTAAGAAGCACTGATATATAGTACAAAAGTTTGCAAAGTGTTTTTATATACTTTCGCATTTGAACCTCAATATAACCTACCTCAATATAAGGTAGGAGCTTTTATGATCCCCATTTTATACATGAGGCATAAATGACTTGCCAAGGATCACATAGCCAATAAGTATCTAAGGGAGGATGCTATTTTTGGAGATCTCCAAAAAAGAAAACTGAAGAAGGTGAGGGAGGGGTACAATGAACAGGTCAAGCAGGCATTTCAGTGGGATAGTAAATAGCTCACAACAAATAGATACAAATCTGCTTAGATTACAGTGTGCATGTGTGTTGTAACAAATTTAACTTACAAGGCTAAGCCCTCAGCTTCCTAAATTAGATGCAAAGGACATAAGTAATATTGTAATTATGACATGATAGCATTTTTAAAAAATGAGGCCTTTTCCCATCACTGCTGTGAAACAGCTATTGCACAGCTGAAGAGAATTTAAAACGCTCCAGACTGAAAAATGGTTGAAAATAACGAACTATTTTTTCCTGGGAGGAAAATAATGTAATTAAACAAGAGGTTTCTTGGAATATCATAAAGAAGAGCCTGGAGAGTAACTAGCACATAGTAGGTAGTTAACGTGTGTTTATTGACTGATTGATTTACAGATCAATGAGAAAATTGTGTTCTCTACCTGGTCAGTCAGTCAACGAGCATTTTTTCCTTAGCACCCACTATGAGACCAGCACTGTGCTAAGAGCTGTTAATACAAAGATGGGTAAACACACAAAAAACACTCCTTACTTTCAACGAGCTTGTAATCCAATGGAAAGAGCTCTTTGTGATCCTGTCATGCCATTAGTGAGTTTAGAAGGGAGATGTGATGTTTGTTTCAAGTTGCTGAAGGGCAATCACATCAAAGAGGAATTAGATTTAATTGTGCTTGTTCCCAGATGGAAAAACAAAGAGTTACTACACTGAGGAAATCCCAGACCCTTCACAGATTCCCATTTGTGAGTGACAGCACAGAACTCACAAGTCTAGCCTTTGAGGCAAGATTACCTAGGTTCAAATGCAACTTTTGCCCCATACCAACTGTAGGAACATGGGACATCACTTAAACACTCAATAAAGAAATGAACCCTTTCTAAGACCAGAAGTCACAAAGAAGTTGTTCATCCACACTGATGGAGGAAATGTCTACCTGAGAATGCTCTCATCAACAAAATCACAGGCCCACACCCAATTCTCCTTAATAATGAGGAAAAAAAGTTGTGAATGTATAATACACACGCAAATTTTTGTAGGTGTCTATTTGTTATGAATGAATGAAAGTGAAGGTATTATATTTATATGCACAGCACTATCCTATGTGCTAGAGTCACAAATAGTCCCTCCTCTCAAAGAGCTCACACACTAATGTGGGAAATGAAACATACAGGAGGTGTCAAGCTGCAAGCCAGGTAGAAAGGCTCCACATTCCTTAGGCTACAATAGCAAAACGGATTGGAACGTATCTTCTTTCATATTATTTCCACTCATAAAACCATATGCCTTTCTGAACTAAGGACTTTGATGGTGAGAATTTATTTTCTGTGTCTTTAATAGTAAGAAGACAAGGGCTAGAGCAAGGATGGGGAACCTGTGGCCTCAGGCCACATGTAGCCCTCTAGGTCTTCAAGTACAGCCCTTTGACTGAATCCAATGCCAGGCAATATGCTAAGTGCTGGGGATACAAAAAGAGGCAAAAGACAATTCCTGTCTTCAAGGAGTTTACTATCTAATAGGGTGGAGGTGGGAGGGGTGCTCCTTTTCTGCATGAGTTACTCCTCAAGGTGTTGAAATGGAAGTAGGTCCACTGGTCTAGAGTGAAGAGCTAGGAGAAGGACTGGCATTGTGGATAGAAAGTTCACCTTGAAGTCAAGAATACCTAGGTTCATGTTTCACCTCTGATACATATTAGCTTCGTGAACTTTAAGGAGCTAACTAAGTCTCTCAATGCTCTTATCAACTACCTAAATAAATTGCAGAGAAGATAACAATCAAGGCATGCCCCTCAGAATCTGTATAGTTCCTTATTCTTTCTCCTTGAGCAGTTTATTTCCTTTTCTATTCATGAATATATAATAACACTAGCTACTTTTCAAGCACAAGTCATTATTATTAATACACTACAACCCACTTACACCCATCATGTTGTTTTTTTTTCCATTGACCTTTGGATTCTTTGTAATTCTGATTCTTCAAAGATAAGGAAACAAAAACAAGAGAGATTAAGCAGTATGTGCAAAGTCACATAATTAGTAAGTGGTTGGAAGTGGGAATGGATCCCAGTTCTCTCCTGATTGGGGATCCAAGTTCTATAGTATGCCACAGTCAGATCAAATGGAACTGATTGTTAAATGTTCAGTGGGAGCATTCACACCTCAGAAACTTGCAAATGCTAGAAATTAGGGATTCATTTTTGTTTTGTTGATTTTCTAGATTTAAGAAAGTGATTAAACTTAAAAGTGTGTCCTGGTTCGTGACATGCATGTGCTTTCATTCTAGTTTATGTCTTTAGATCATTGATATTCTGCCTTTTTTACAGAATTTGCCAAGTCTGAATGACGAAATGTCATGGTGATGTTATTATACTTCTTGCTATGTCTGTCTAAACTGTTAGGGGCACTCTGTAAGCTCCGGCATGTTGATAAACCTCCCCCAAAAATAAAAATTACCACATGCCAGTTAACGTCATTAAACAATTACCAGCACACCCCTGAGTGCAACACACTTTCCACTACACCATGCTTCTTCACAAACAACATGAAGGAGTTGCAGCTAAAGTGAAAGATGGCTTTCATTGGCCAAAGAAATAAAGAAGACAGTAAAATTAGTTTCATTAATGTATCAAGGCAGTAAGAAACATTGATTCACAGAACAGTGGGTTGGCTCACCTTATAGGGCTCATGATGAACATAAACAAAGATCACCAAGAAGACAGTTGCTGACAAAAAGTCTCCAAACCAAGTCAGCATATATGTCATTACTAGGTGTCTTTAATGTGAAAGTGTTCAAAGGGCTGAATGGGGAGAGGGAGGGAGAGAAGGAAAGAGGGAGAGAGGGAGCAAGGGAGGAAGGAAGGGAGAGAGAGAGACAGAGAGAGAGAGAGAGAGGAGGATGGAGAGAGGTCAGGAAGGGGAGAAAGGAGGAAGGGAGGAAGGAAGAAAGAGAGGAAGGAAGGAAGGAAGGAAGGAAGGAAGGAAGGAAGGAAGGAAGGAAGGAAGGAAGGAAGGAAGGAAGGAAGGAAGGAAGGAAGGAAAAAAAGAAGGAAGGAAGGAAATCCTTGCTTTAGAAGACAGAGCTTGGGATGAAGAAATTTAGGCCAAAGACCTGTTTGCTAGGCATAAATCTCATTCCTGGAAAGTCAGGGATCCCACAAATGAGAAAATATCAGAATCTCCATACAATTCATTTTGTGCTGTGAAGGTATGGTCAAAATGAACTTTAAAGCTCCCTCTGCTTTCTGCCTCCCCTCTGCTACCTTCTCATAAGGTCATTATACTGACAAACCAAAAACACGGGTAGAAGAATGAAATTGTATGCACTGTCTAAACCCAATGGCAGGCAAATGACACAGAGAACGCAAAAGGATGAAGGTATGGTCTTTTATTTTTTTATTGTTGCATGCACCTCCTCACGACCTCATTTGGGGTTTTCTTGACAAAGATCCTGGAGTGGTTTGCCATTTCCTTCTCCAGCTTATTTTGCAGATGAGGAAACTGAGACAAACAGGGTTTAGTGACTCACCCAGTCACTGTTAAGTGCCTGAGGCTGGATTTGAACTCATGAATACAGGTCTTCCAGACTTCAGGTCTAGCACTCTTTCCACTGTGCCACCTAGCTGCCCTTTTATTTTGTTTACATATACCATATATGCTTCTTTGTATACATGTTCACTCCTCACCCCCTAAGTCCCGCACAGAGAATGTAACTCTTTTTGGTCAAGACCTGTTCAATTTTATCTTGATATCCCCCATGCCTAGTACAGGGACTGGCAAACAAGGTACATAAAAAATGCTTGGTGATCAATTAAATTGTTAGTGATCCTCTCTCCCCAAATCACTGTCTTTATATGTATTTTTTAAATACTTACTTCTGTACATACTGTTTTTTTCTAGTGGACTGAAACTTACCGAGACTATTGTCATTTTTGTCATCCCCTCAGTGCCTGGCCCATACTAGACACTAAATGTCTGTTGACTGATGACAAAAATAGGGAAACATTTTCCCTCCAGTTGCACAGATCACTATGTAACTATTGGATTATAGTCATGACCAGGACAAGAGGTAAAGAGGGTCCAGTCCCATTCCTGGGAAGTTTTGCTAACAACACTGCAATGGCTAATGCCCTCCTATGGTCTAGCAATACAAAATTGGTTGGTTTTTTTCATATACAAAAACACAATTCTACAGTTATCTGATATTGTTTTGACTTTTATGGCAGAATTTCTTCAAAGTTCTAGCCTCTTTTTAAAAAAAATATGAAAATGTTACTTTTGGTTGTTTTATTTTAGGCTAAAGAATCTAGGTAGTTTTTAAACAATAAGACAGATGGTTTTAAAACATCTAAAATTTTATATTATTTTAAAAAACATAAAAAGCCTTATATACTTCAAAAAATAATAAAGTGATTTGTTCAGTGTCATCTTCATTCTGTCTTTGTGAGAGAATATTTAGGTGGCTGGTGGTAAGACATAGAGGAAAATACTATGAATTTAAGGACAGAACCCTTAGTTCAAGTCTAGGTGCTGATATTTTACTAGTTGCATGACTATGAGCAAGTCATAGAGGTCCAGATCCCTCATCTATGAAATGGGAATAAAAGTACTTTCATCTCACAGGGCCACTGGGAAAAAAAGTCCTTAGTAAACCACAAACCATCATGAATATGATAAATAAATGAATTAATGGAATGAATAAAAAATCATTTATTCTTAAATGAGATCATGTATACAACAGCATTTTATGGACTTACTAAATATAAACTGACTCTCTGAAATGTCTTGCTTATGAATTTCTGGAGGTTTTCCAAAAGCTACAACATTCATATACAGTGATTAACAGCAGAGTTTTCAAAAAAAAAGTCCAGGCTATGGAAAGAACTCCACCTCTGCCCAGAGGAAGCTTACAAAATGTGTAGTGTTGGTTAGACATTCCAATAATGATATTTGGTCAGTGTCTGGTTTTCCAAAGATACGTCTGAGTTTTCTTAGTGTTCATGATTTCATACACCATCACCCCCCCCACACACACATACACATATGCCAAGATGCACAGAAAGTTCCCTGCTTCACTCCCATTATTGAGAATATGACTCATACATGACAATAGACTCCATTCTATTATCTACCATAATCATCATAGTGCTTTATATGCAGAGAGAGTTCAGCAAAGCTGACAAATATAATTTTCCTCCATTCCTGAATGGGATGGATTGTCAGAGATATTTTTCTCCATAGATCACTCTCCATGAAAGCTTTAAGGGTCTTTCAATGGAGGATGAGGGTGGGAATCTCTCACATAAATTTCATACTGTAGGATATAACTGAAAAGATGAGCATCCGAGTCAGCTGTCAACTTGTCAATTTTTGCACATAGGGAGAAATGAGTGCTGGAAGGTAAGCGATGGCAGTGGAGAAATACATCTGAATTCTTCCCAAACTTTTCCATTTCTGGGAACACCTAGATGGGGTTGGTTTGGTATCACTGGATAAGAATTCTATTGGAAGTTAGAAAGTCTCAACTCTGCCACTAACTGGCTATGTGACCTTAAAATTCCTGGTCCTCAATTCATTTATCTTTAATGCTAAGATAATAACTCGTTCCATGGTAACTTCATAAGGCCACTGTTACCACAGAGTAAAGGGCATGGAAGCATCTTTAAGTATAAGATACTTGACAAACAAAAGCTATTTTGTAACTTGTGTTACATACCATTTTGTAAGATATACCCTAGAACAATAAAGGAGAAAGGCAGTGTAATGTTAATGTAAGGCTAATGGTAGGTCAGGGGAAGAGTTAAAGATCTTCCCCACCCATTAATAGGCCTCATTACCTTTTGTTAATTTCTACTGAGGCACTGAGTAAGAGAGTTCTCCCCTCAGGCTCTGAGAAGTGTATAAATATTCTGAGGTGAAGTTTTACTTTGGGGATTACTCATTGGAAATGTTTGTTTGGCTAGATGAGACTCTGGGCAACCACTAAGGAACCCTCCCCCCACACCCACCATGGCTTTCAAAACCCAGATGTGGGTACTTCTCTCTCTAGTAACTATGTATGTATGGTCAAACAGTTGGAAGCCCTGTCTGTTGATCTTTATTTCTCTGTTCCTATTTTCTTTGAAGTTCGGGGTGCTGACTTTTTCCCTTGAACTAAGTGAATGATATATGTGCTTTATTAAAGTGATTATTGATCCCTCAAAAGTTAAAAGCAGATCTAAGAACCTGTACAGAAGACCTTCCTATGTATGCTGGGTCCTTGCTGTTAACAGGCATCTACATTCTAAAAGAGCATGGAAAGGCAGATGGAAGAAACTGGACAAGATGTCTGGACAATACGATATCTTGGCAAATTTTATCAGTCAAGTAACAAAGTATCAGCATCTCTATCAATACTGTTAAGTGCATCCTAGCAAAAGAGACAGTGTTACTTAATGAACAGAGAATTGGCTTTTGGAATCAAGTACTGTTACCAATATACACTAGTGGGAGTGACCATGGGCAAGTAGGCAAGTCATTTAACCTCCTCATACCCCAGGAAACTCTATAAAACAGGTTCTTTTTTTATGTGTCATGGGTCTCTTTGTCAGGCTGCTAAAACCTATGAACCTCTTCTAAGAATTTTAAATACATAAAAACAAAGCATATAGATTACAAAAGAAATCAAGTATATTACAAAGTAGCTATCACAGTATTTTTTTAAAAAAGTTCATAGGTCTGAGGTTAAATATTCCAACTCTAAGATGATAACTTACAGAGGATTTACTGACTTGAATTAGTGCAGAGAGCTTCCATATTGAAAATCACAACTCCAGATTCTGCCAGGTTAAAAAACAAAATCCAAGTAATAATTGGAGAAGGGAACATGTAACATTTCTGAGACCCAGGTTCTTCCTGGATATCTCCTTGCTTTGCACCAGCTCTCAGACCTCCGCCTCTGACCCAAACTCAACTTCCCCTCCCTGTGACCCTAGGCTCCGATTGGTGAGCATTCACCTGATCTTTTCTAGCCATGGCCATGCCATGTCCTTCTGGGCACACTATGTCACCCCTCTCCAATACCACCTGTCTTTACCCTACTTTTTCAACTTTACTTCTGAGAACAATTTTCATTGAAATTCCCACTCCTGGAAAGGACATGTCAATCACTTTCCATATCATTCTACTTATCATTTCCTCTGATTTTCCTGTGCAAAAGGAGCTTCCTTGACCACTACTTCTCTTTATGTGTTGTCTTCTCTTATCAGGGTGTAAGTTTCTTGAGGGTGGGGGTCTATCTTGCTTGTTTCTATTTGTATCCCCAATGCAAGTGCATATTAAGTGCTTAATAAATATTTTCTCCATTCATTCATTCCTTCATTCATTCATATAACAGTCACATCAAAAAGCAATTACATGGACCTGCCCCACTTTAGCTCAATGTTAGACTCTATTCCTTGAGAACAGACAGGGCAGGGGTGGAACAAGGAAGGACAGAGGAGTCAGTGATGAGACATGGGCTGGGTGGGGATGGGAAAACAGTAACTTCAGTTAAGGAAGAGGCTCTAATATGCTCCAGTACCACAGCTGGGATTCTGAGGAAGTGATTATAAATCTGCCTATGATCTTGTAGCAGCAAGCTCCCCAGCATGCACAGAGGGCCTGCTGCACAGGTTCTTAGATCTGCTTTTCTAAAAGGAAAGCAACTTCTGAAGGGTCAACAATCTAGTTTAATTATATATACCAACAGAGAAAATACAAGCAGAGAAATAAAGATCAACAGACAGGGCTTCTGTCTGACCATAAACAATACATACATCATAGATCAACAGACAGATCCAACTGTCAGACCATTACATACATACATAGCTACCAGAGAAAGAAACACCAACATCTGGGTTTTCAAAATGGGGGTGGGGGGAGGCATGGCTACCCAGAGTCTCATCTGGCACAGGAACCTTCTTCCATGCCCCCAAAGCAAAACCTCACCTCAAAGTATATATACACTTTTCAGAGTCAGAGAGCAAGACCCTCCTGACCCAGTGCCACATTAGCAATTGACAAAAGGTGTGGGCCTTCCTACAAAACAAGCCTCCCCTAATCTGAGGCTCACTAATGGGCAGGGAAAACCTTTCATTAATTTAAATCTCATTAACATCACAGATCTTCATAGCTAGAGAGTGTTTTTGTAATTAATTAAAAGTTGAGTTTCTTACAATAGGCCTGTCAAGTGAAAGCAGGTAGTCATTGATTTACAGTAGCAAAAACGGAGGCACAAAAAGCATACTGAAGTCTATCATTAGAACTTGAAGTTGATATTAGTTGGCCATACATCAAACCACAAAGTGAAATCAGCACAGATTCAGTTGTGATGGTTTATTTTGACTTAACTTTGTCTCACACTGAGAGACTACCATGATACAGTGGGAGAAAAGTTGTAGCTATGGAATCAGGAGAACTGGGTTTTAAGTTCAGGCTTTGTCACTCTTAACTGCTTGACCCTGAGCAATCTGTTCAGCTATTATGGTCCTCAGTTTCCTCACCTGGAAAACTGAAGCAATAATATCTGCAGATCTAATCCAATAAGCAATTATTAAACACCCATGTGTTCACATTAATTTGAGGAAGGAGAGATCATTAACAACAAGAGGAATCAGGAAAGGCTTCTTGTAGGAGGTGGCACATAAAGTGAACCTTGAATCAACCCTCTTTTGGACAACTCTCTTTCCACAATTTCACATGGCTTCACAGTTTAATGTATAATATCATAAACTTAACAAAGAGTAGATTTTTGTAGAATAGATGAGAAAGAGGACATGGATCCCTAGGAGAGATGAGCCAGTGAGGAGAAAGAAGGGCATGACCAAGGTAGAATGAAAACACCAAGAGTGATCTTGGCCTGTTTCCCAAGTAGGGTTGACCACATCCAGATTAACTCTGTGCCCTAATCACTTAAAGAAACAATAGGCCTTTTTGTCTAGAGTCCTTTCTAATGCTTAGTTCTCTTGACCTGTTCCATCTACTCCTTTCAGTCGAAATTTTAGAGCTTTTGATATCTTTGAATTTCTCTTTTGAAAGGGTTAAAGTACCTACTTGAGAGTTTAAGTGAACTAATCAAGAAAAAGCCAAAAGCAGGTGAGATTATGAATTTAAATTCAGTGTTTTGTTTCTAATTCCTTTCCCTGTGGAGAATAAACACTTTGGGGAACTTTCAAGGAGAACCTCAAGTATGAGCATTGTTTGCTTTGGGTTTTTTGTGGATTCCTGCCCCCCCACAACTCTGTTCAAATGCCAAAGCCAGATTCCTTCACTTGGGCCCACAAAATGAGCTTGTAAATCTTTCTTTCATTGCTGATGAAGAGCCACCAGGGAGGTTTGCCAGGAATTACAATTATGAGGCCAAAACACAAGAAGACAAGATTGGCAGGGTCTAAATATCAGGTCTCTTCAGAGAATATTATAGCTGTGAATATTGTAGAATATTATAGCTGTGAACAGAGTCAGAGAAGAGGAGAGATACATTCTGAAAAGCCCCCAAATGGATTTGTTTCTAAAATGTGAGGGGATTTGTGGGCCTTTAAAAAAATGCAAATCCCTGATAACATTTTCTTTATAATTTGCCCCTTCATCCTAAAAGACAAGTACAAGGGAAAAATTGATTCTTTTGAAAGCTAATTAAAGATTCAATGCTAACTATCTCCAGTACTCTACATAAGCTATATTGCCTGTCTTGGTCAATAGGTCTCCAATTCTTCTCTTACCTCATATCAATGAGGAGTCTAATAATTGTTAAAATAAGGCTTAGCCCTGGCTATCATTCATTCCACTCCCTCACCCCAAATAGCCACATCTGAGGGGGCCATAATCGGACTCCTTTCTTCAGGGAACACAGACAATAGGACCTGATGTTGATCCAATCATAGACACCTAATGGTGTCTATGGACAGGGCACACAAAACTCAGACCTGGAAACAAAGAGGCCAAAAGGGACCCATCCTAGACTATTGATTAGGATGAGTATTAAGCCTGAGGGAGAGAGGCCTCTCCTGCAAATCAACAGTCAGGATATAAATCCAGATTGGAGCTGAAGCATGTATGTACCAGTCAGGGCCAGGCCAGGGACCAGATTCTTAAAAACATTCAAGTCTAAAAGCATACTGTATGTTAGAAGCATAGAACTCAGTTCTGTACTGGGAGCTTTGTCTAGGACTGATGTCCTAGGACCTAGGTTTAAAACACAGAACTACATTTTAGGACCAAATTATCCATGAAAAACATTGACTTTTTTGTTTGTTTAAAGAAAGCTATTAATAAATATCTCTTTGTAAATATATAAATTTCATATAGGGATAGGGATGGAATCTATTATTTCAGTGGTATAGAGTATTCTCCATTAAAAGATATCTTCCACCAATAGAAACTAGCACTTTTCTCTGTAACTTTAAGGTCTATGTCTTTAACCTCCCTTTATTATGTTTGCCTGGGGAAGTCCTGTGGTAGACTGGGCTGCAAGCTGCCAGAAAACTATGGTTGCAACAAAGAGCTGGTCAGTATCACAAAATGGCAAAAGTCATGTCCATAATAAAACTTTCTCAACCCTTTCCCATTTATTCAAGCTTCTGTGTATCAGAGGTTGTGGGATCCTGGCACAAGAAAGATGGACAATAGGTGGCACTGAGTTGGAGGTATGTCATCAGCATCAAGCTACAGAGAGTACTTGAAAATGTATGCATTCACTAGTATTTTATTCTTTAAAAATTTTACTTATTTTTAGTTTTCAACATTTACTTTAAAATTTTTAAATCAATTTATGTATTTTCAGTTTGAAATGTTCATTTACACAAGATTTTGAGATCCAAATTTTCTCCCTATCTCTCCCCTCCCCCCCACCCTGATATGGCATGCATTCTGATTACCCCTTCCCACAGTGTGGCCTTCCTCTTATCTCCCCCCTTATCCGCTTCCCCCTTACTTTCTTGTAGGGCAAGATAGATTTCTATGCCCCATTGCCTTAAATATCTTATTTTCCAACTGCCATGTAAAAACAATTTTTAACATTTGTTTTTAAAACTTTGAGTTCCAAATTCTCTTCCTTCCCTCCCCACCCACCCTCATTGAGAAGGCAAGCAATTCTATACAGGTTATACATATGTAGTTATGCAAAACGCCTCCATAATAGTCATGTTGTGAAAGACAAGCTATATCTCCCTCCATCCTATCCCTCCCCCCACTAATTCTATTTTCAACTTTGACCCTGTCCCTTTTCAAAAGTTTTTGCTTCTACCTCCTTCCCCAATCTGCCCTCCCTTCCATAATCCCCCCTTCCCCTGCATTTTTCTGTAGGGTAAGATACCCAATTCAGTGTGTATGTTATTCACTTCTTAGGCCAAATCCGATGAAAGTAAAGTTCACATTCATTCTCACCTCCCCCCTCTTCCCCTCCACTGTGAAACCTTTTTCTTGCCTCCTTTTTGTGACATAATTTATCCCATTCTATCTCTCCCTTTCTTCTTCTCCCAATATGTTCCTCTCAAGTCCTTTAATTTTACTTTTTATATATCATCCCTTCATATTCAACTGACCCTGCATGTCTCATCTATCTATCTATCTATCTATCTATCTATCTATCTATCTATCTATCTTTCTTTCTTTCTTTCTTTCTTTCCTCAAACTACCCTAATACTAAGCAAGGTCTCATGAGTTACAAATATCATCTTTCCATGTAGGAATTCAGTTAAACTTTAATAAGTCCCTAATGATTTTTTTTCCTGTTTACCCGTTCATGCTTCTCTTGATTCTTGTATCTGAAACTCAAATTTTCTACTCAGTTCCGATCTTTAAATCAAGAATGCCTGAAAGCTCTCTATTTCATTGAAATTTCATTTTTTCATCTGGAGTATGATACTCAGTTTTCCTGGATTGGTGATTCTTAGTTTTAATCCTTGCTCCTCTGACCTCCAGAATATCATATTCCTAGCCCTTCAATCCCTTAGTGTAGAAGCTGCTAGATCTTGTGTTATCCTGATTGTATTTCCACAATACCTGAATTATTTCTTTCTGGCTGCTTGTGATATTTTCTCCTTGACCTGGGAACTTTGGAATTTGGCTACAACATTCCTGGAAATTCTCCTTTTGGGAAAACCTTTCAAGAGGTGATAAATGGCTTCTTTCAATTTCTATTTTACCCTCTGGTTCTAGACTATCAGGGCAGTTTTCCTTGATAATTTCTTGAAAGATGATGTCTAGATTTTTTTTTATCATGACTTTCAGGTTGTCCAATAATTTTTAAATTGTCTCTCCTGGATCTATTTTCCAGGTCAGTAGCTTTTCCAATGAGATATTTCACATTGTCTTCTATTTTTTTTCATTCTTTTGGATGTGTTTTATAATTTCTTGATTTCTTATAAAGTCTTCAGCTTCAATGCTCCATTCTAATTTTGAAGGATTTAGTTTCTTCAGTGAGCTATTGGACCTCCTTTTCCATTTGACCAATTCTGCTTTTTTAAGGCATTCTTCTCTTTGTTGGCTTTTTGTATCTCTTTTGTCATTTGGGTTAGTCTATTTTTTAAAGTGTTATTTTTCTTCAATATTTTTGGGTGTCTTCTTTAGCAAGCTGTTGATTCATTTTCTCATAATTTTCTTGCATCACTCTCATTTCTCTTTTCAACTTTCCCCATACTTCTCTTACTTGATTTTCAAAATCTTTTTTGAGCTCTTCCATGGTCTGAGACCAATTCCATATTTGTCTTGAAGGTTTGGATGTTGTCCTGTGGTTGTATGTTTTGATCTGTGTCACCAAAGTAAGACTCTACAGCACAGTTTGACTTTTTTCCTTCTGTTTGCTCATCTTCCCAGTCAAATACTTGACTTTCTAACTCACTGTCAAGGTAGGACTCTACTTCCAATGGGGGTGGGGATACAAGTGGGGGTGAGGGTACTGTCCCTGCCTTCAAGGTTTTTATATCACCTGCTCAATCCTCCACCATCTGTGGGCTCAGAGCTCAGGAAGCTGCTGCTGCTGCTGCTGTTGCTGACACAGCAAGCTTCCCCTCCTCCTCTGCCCCAGTGCTGGGGCCAGATCCCAGCAGGACCAGCCCTCCCCAATTCAGGTCCAACTCACTTTTTCCAATGACCTTCTATGCTGCCTTTGGCATTTGTGAGATGAGAATCTGGAAAGTGCCACAGCTGCCAGCAATTCAGTCCCCTGAGGCCTGCTCTGGCCCATCTGTACCCATGCAGCCCACTCCAAGCTGTGCACCACTGCCCATCCCACTCCACCCCACCCAGTGCAACAGATGCTTCCTGTTGGCCTTCCAGGTCCTGGGCTGGAGATTTGCCTTACTTCATCACTTTTTGGGTTCTACAACTCTAGGATTTGTTTAGAGTCATTTTTACAGGTATTTGCAGGGGTTTGGGGGAAGAGCTCAAGCAGGTTCCTGCTTTTAGTCTGTCATCTTGGCTCTGTACGCCCCATCATTCACATTTATGAGATTTTGAGTTGTAAATTATCCCCCTCTCCAAGAGGGCATGCAATTTGATATGTACAATCATATTAAACATACTTTTACAATATAAATATTTTCAAATGTGAATAATAACCCCATAATTTAAACAAATGTTTACATACTTTCGGACAATATTCTAGTTGCTCACTTTTCCTGAACATGTGAGCAGCAGAGAATATATTTTTTAACATAAGTAATACTTCTAGATGGCCTAGTAAGTAGGCAGATAGAGCAACTAATCTCTTTCTTCTTTCCCACCTTGGGGCAGACAGAACTTTCCCATGACTCATTCTCTTCTCATGCAGTGTAACTTTTTTCCTAGCCACTCTTCCTTTTGGAGGAATTCCATTGCTGTTCAGTTGTTTCATTCACATCCATATCTCTGTGATCCCATTTGGTTATTTTTTGGCAAAGATAATGCCATTTCCTTCTCCACTTCATTTTAAAGATGAGGAAACTGAGGCAAAGAGCGCTTGGTTCTGTTTTAAATTCTCACAGAGCTGAAATAGTTATGACTTCAGACTAACTGGTTTCAATCAAACTGTGATTACTGACCAAGTAATGGTAGAGGACATCCTTGGTCCCCTGATGAACATATTCTCTGCTTTGGAAAATTATTGAAATAATCAATAAATCACCTCTTTCTCTTTGAATATGAACCCATGTCTTATGGCTGCTGATGAGACAATCATTTAAATCTCCTTCCCTTCCAGGTTTCACAACTGTTCCCCTTAATGCTATAAACAAGAACTGGCATCACCAGCTTAACAATTAATCATTATCTTAATAGCATGGGAATTAAGAGAAAACATAGACAGAAAACTTCCGAACACCCACAGCTTAGTCAGCCACTAATGACAATAGGGTTCTTCCTAAGAAGTTCAGAAAGTAACGAAGTGGGGTGGGGAGGGATGAGGAGTTCTGCGCTGTGGGACAGAACAAGAAATATCCACTGTTCCTGCTCAGATCATCATCTCATTTCTACTTTCCAGTCCTTGGCTGCTATGCCCCAACCACCTTCATTGGACCCCACTGTCTTCTGTTCTCCATTACAAAGATGGGAAATCTGCACTCTGCTCCCTCCCATTACATGCTTGCCTGGAAACTCCCTGGTTAGAGTCTTTTGGCTGTATTTATTATTGTTCAGTCACTTCAACCACATCTGACTCTGACTCCATTTGGGATTTTCTTGGCAAAGACACTGAAGTGGTTTGCCATTTTCTTCTCCAGCTCATTTTCTAGATGAGAAAACTGAGGCAAACAGGATTAAATGATTTTCTTCATGAGCTACACAGCTACTAAGTGTTAGAGGCTGAATGTGAACTTAGGACTTACTAACTTCAGGCCAAGAAAATCTCAAGCTCTCCCAAAGTCACTGTCTCCTCCTGCCTCCCACCCCAATTAATCCTCCCTCCCTCTCCATCTCTCTCTCTGTCTCCCCCCTCTCTCTTCCCCCTTTCTCTTTCCCCTCTCTCTCTCCCCCTCCCACCTCTACTCTCCTCTCTATCTCCTCTCTCTCTTTCTTTCTCTCCTCTCTCTCTTCTCTATCTCCCCCTCTTTCTGTCTCTCTGTCTCTGTCTCTCTTTCTCTGTCTGTCCTCTCTCTTCCCCCTTTCTCTCTCCCCTCTCTCTACCCCCTCCCACCTCTACCCTCCTCTCTATCTCCTCTTTCTCTTTCTCCCTCTACCTCCCTCCCTCCCTATTTCTCTACCCCCCTCTCTCCTCTCCCTTTATCTCCTCTCTCTGTCTCTCTTTCTCTCTGTCTCTCTCCTCTCTCTCTCTCTTCTCTGTCTCTCTTTCTCTTCCCCCCCTTCCACTATGAAGGGAAAATAACTGCAAAGGAATGCTGCAGTGGCCTTGTTCCCACACTCATCATCATAGTAACAGCTAACATTTCTATCTCACTCCGTGCCAGGCCCTGTGCTATGTGCTTTGCAACGATTATCTCATTTGATCCTTACAACAATCCTGGGAGGTAGGTGCTGTTACATCCCCATGTAACATATGAGGAACCTGAGGAAGAGGATAAATGGTCCAGAGTCATATAACTAAGGATCTGGAGCTGGATTTGAAGTCAACTCTTCCTGACTCCAGGCCCAGCTCTCTATCCACTGCACCACCTAGATGCCTTATTAGTATCTGGAAAGAGGCATTACACATTGATAGTTATAACTTTTCCTAGAAAGATATCTACATCTATATCTAATTTATGTCTCTATAGCTAGATTCTATCTCTATGTCTATATCTATAGCTAACCTATATCTATTTCTATACTATATCAGTCTCTCTTACCACATATATGTGTGTATAAAATCTACATCTGTGTCTATTTCTACGTAGCTGTATCTATGTCAGTGTCTATATTTATACCCATATTTATCTATATGCATATATCTATATTTAATATACATCTTTGTCTATATCGATAGACAATCTATATCAGTCTGTATATCTACATTTGCCTATATTAATACCAAATCTATAAATCTATATCAATACTGCTATCAAATCTGCAAACCTATGTCTGTATCTATATGTCTATAGACATAAATACCTTATATCTCTGTCTGTATCTTTATATCTCAATTTATATATCTATAAATATATCTAATCTATATGTCCATATCAATATTGATATAAAATTTATGTATCTATTCACATCTATAGCTATACCTATATATCCATGCAATGAAAAAAAATAATACCTATCCACTCATTCATGCTATTTGGGGTATAGAAAGCAGGTCAAATAATACCTCATGCTAATTTTTTTCATTATTTGTCATTATGTCTAAATTTTTCCTGCTTGCTAAGTTTCCTGCCATAAACTAACAAGTCTGGCAAGGATTCATTATTCCCTGATGTCTACCTCTTTGTAATCACCAATGTAACTAACTCAGCATGGAGTCTGCACAAGCTGGGAGCTGACAAGAAGTACACATTCCTGATAACAACTGAGCAAGGAGATGAGGGAAAGGATGATTGTCCCTTGACAGAAAATTCTCACTGGAAATGTAGTTCTGCAACTAAACCCCTTAGAAGATAAGTTAGTCACCTCAAATGTGACTGAATAAGCATCCATCATCTGAATATCCAATATGTCTGGCCCCATGGAATGACCTGCTTGAGACTTATAGCTTCACCATCACCCCAAAAAAGACAAAAATGGAGTGGAACCATGGGATGTTGAAATGTGCATCTGGATCTGGAATCAGAACATCTGGGCTCAAAAACTTGACTTTGCCAATTACTTTCTGGTGAACCCTGGACCTCAAGTTCCTCATCTGTAAACTACAGGGGTTGGACTAAATGACCTTTAAGATTCCTCGTAGCTCTAAAGTCATGATCCCAATTAGTTAACACATATCAACTTGTAGGCAAGTGGTGACGAACCACCTGCCTGCTGCCAG
The DNA here is from genome assembly GCA_023548195.1 of Bettongia penicillata ogilbyi. NCBI lineage: Eukaryota > Metazoa > Chordata > Mammalia > Diprotodontia > Potoroidae > Bettongia > Bettongia penicillata. The sequence goes on from JAJHZJ010000640.1 coordinate 1,232,390, forward strand.
ATGTCATGCTAGCAGTCTCCAATCAATTAACAATGACAACTGTAAAACATTCATGTGAGCTGTAGGCATATGGATTTCTACTCATATGGCCTACTATTGAAAAAAACAAGTTGGATACATTTAACCCAGCAAGGTAAAGTTGGCACTATTATATGTACTCTGTCTTCAAAAGAAGGGAATTCCTTTGCCAGAGCTTGGCTCCTGAGTCTGAATTCCTTCATTCCTGAGAAGTTAAACAAAGGATGCCTGTGTCCACTGAAATAATACACAGTGCAATTTACAGGGTATGCTGAAAGGGAAAAAATAAGCTTTCATAAAAGCTGAGTCACCTCATTTGAGTTAGCTCTTACCACCTGGAGCCAACAGTATGGAGATACAGAAAAAAAGCAGATGTGATCCTAGGTTCCTCTAATAGCAATTGAGTGTTCAGAACAAGGGAGATGGTTCCACTGTACTCTGTGTGTTAGTCAGACCCACGCTAGAGTGTTACATTCAGGGCTGAGGCCATATTTTAAGCAATACTAACTCAAGATAATAGAAAAAAATGGTGACCTAGGTCCCTGGGCATCTTGGTAGCAGGAAGACTAGAAATTATGGGGGGAGGGGGTACAACTAAGCCCTAGTCCTTTGGGACAGTGTGAGGCAAAGAGAATACTGAGGGTTGGGGTATTTGATCTGTTGTTCTTTAACCAATAGCAAATATTTATTAAATACCTTTGGTATACAGAGAACATAGTATTTTTCTAGGCAAGGTACAAAGTTAACATAGTCTCTGTTTTCAAAGGATTTAGTCTAATAGGGAGATGAGTCACCTCCATAGATAACTATAACATAATGTTACAGAATAAGTGAATCTGATAAAGTCACAAAATAATGTGCTTTATAAAATCCGAAGTGGGAAGGTATATTATATTTGCCTTTTGTGGGGCAAGAAAGGTGGGGGGAGCAGTAAAGTTTTCTTGTTTGGCTTTAAAGTACAAGTAAGAATCTAAAAGAAGATAAGGAGGAAAGGCATTCTGGGCATGGATAATAGCCTAAACAAAACATATCTCCTTTGTGGGGCAGAGTGATATCTAGACTGATTGAAGCAGAGAGTATGTACTGGAGAGTAAAAGGAGACAATCACGGAAAGGTAGAGTAGTATTAGGTTGTAGAAGGATTTTGCACACCAGGCAAAGGAATGTGAACGTTACTCAAGAACCACTGGGGATTTTTGAACTGACAAATGATTCAACTTGATTCAAAAAAAGACAGGAACAGGGACTGCACTTGTGATTTCTTTGGTATAGGAGCTTCCAGGAAAAGAGGCCTCTTCTGTCAATAAAGGTCAGCAACTGTGCTTGCCACTTGTAGACTCTTGAGAGTTGTCTAGACTCATATACACATGGAGAAGTTGTGACTTTCCCAGGATCAGACAGCTTATGTGTCAGAAGCAGCTCAAGAACCTCAAATCATCCCACTTTTCCAATCCAAGCATTCCAGTCACCATGCAATTGTCCCTTTCCAGGTAGAAGAAAAAAAAATTGTGGCAACAGTATGAAGGTTTGATTGAAAATCAGAAAATGTGCAGATATTATAATTAGCTTTAACAATTATCAAATATCATTGTGTGTGTGTGTGTGTGCGTGTGTGTGTGTGTGTATGTAATGACTAAGTAAAATGAGCTAGAAAAGGAAATGGAAAACCACTCCAATATCTTTGCCAAGGAAACCTCAAATAGGGTCATGAAAAGTCAGACACAACTGAAATTACAGAATAACAATTGTTATTACTATGTATATATGAGACACTATGCCAGGCGATGGGAGGAAGGGAGAAATTTCTAATTTGATATACAGTGATCTCAGCGAGGAAACACTATGCTGACACAGATCACCAGCTCATCTAGAATTTGTTTTTCAAAAACAGATTTTCATTGATTTTTTGTTGTTGTTAAACCTAGATTTCTCCCTAAAACTTAGAGTCTTAAAGGATCATATGAGGAAAGTGACTGATGTGTCCCTGGTCACAGCAGCTGGTAGGAGTTGAGCCCAGCCTGCCAAATTCTAAGGCCAGTCCTTTATCTGTTGGAGCTCACAGCCTTTCCAAGCCCAGAGATGCCATAGAGGGAGAGTTGTGCCTGAAATAAGCCTTGAATAAAGATAAGCATTCTGAGAGCTTGAGATATAGAGTTTAGGCTAGTGGAAATGAGAGCCTGAACTACAGTGGCAGCAGCAAGAATAGAAAGGAAGAGATAAATACAAGAGATGTTGCAAAGACAGAATCAACAAAACCCAGTAACTCATCAATTACTTTGTCCATCGGCAAAGAAGGAGAAATAATCACAAGTACTGAAAGGACATGTGCATAATAGGGAGATTGAGTGAATGACTAAACAATGATAGAAATAGTGGAAATGGAATAGTAACGTTAGAAAGAAATGAAAAACATTTATTAAGAAATTAAGGTCTAACCTGCAAAAAGCTCATGATGGAAAATGCTTTCTACATCCAGAGAAAGAACGGAAGAGTCTGGATGCAAGAACAAAGGATACTTTTTCCTCTCTTTTTTTTGTTTGTTTTGTTTCTTCTTTTTTCAGGGTTCATCTCATTGGTTCTAATTCTTCTTTACAATATGACTAAAGTGAAAATACATTTAATATGAATGTATATGTAGAGCCTATATCAGGTTGCATGCCAACTTGGGGAGGGGAGAGAGGAAGGAGGTGAGAAAATTTTAAACTCAAAAGCTTGTGGAACTGAATGCTGAAAATTAAGAATTAATTAATTAAAAAAAAGAAATTATAGTCCAGTATAAACCTATGTGGATTAACTTGTTGAATGGACCAGAAGAGACACATCAGCATCATCTAATTTTCCCTTCTTCATAGGGACACACTTGCTGTCTAATGTACTAATAATTTGTACAGTGCACAATGTACAATACATTGACAATTTCCTCAAAGAATTTTTCTAGCTCGTCTCCATAACTCTCCTTTTTCCTTCCCCATGGAAAAAAAAATTTACAGTTATTTACATGATTTCCAGCTGTAAAAATTCAAATGTGTGGGGATGGAAATGTTTGTTTCTTGCAAATGAAGCCATTAATCAGGCTAAGAGACAAGTAGTTAAAAGTAATTACAAGGGGAAAAAAAAGATATTTCCTAGGACATTATTATAAGTTCCCTGGAAGGCTGAGTCTACATGGACAAGTTGTATGACTCTGAGCAAGTAATTTAACTTTTGATGATCTAGAAAACACTCTAAGACAATAGGGTACAGAAAAAAGTATTGAATTGCATTGGTAGAGGGAGTCACCTCACCTGGTTGTCCTCTACGTCATTGAAATCACAGAACTAATACTCAACAGTCAAGGAAAAAGAGAATGGAAGTCTGAAGTAGGATGTTGCCTGTGTGAGTGGAGATGAATTGCAAGAGATACACTGGAACAGATCACACTTCCCAAATGATTGGATATGAGGGCTGCAGAGAAGGGAAGTAGTTCAGGATGACTCCAAAGCTGGGAACCTGACTAACTAGAAGGGTAGTAATACCCTCAACAGAAAGAGAAATTAGGCTATGAGTCTCTATCACACCCTGCCTTGTATTAAACAGATTTTTATACAAGATAATCCCTCTAATAGACTGGAAGTTCCCTGAGGACAGAGACAACCATTTTTCTACTTTTTATTCCTAGCATTGAACTGAGTGTCTTGTACATAGTAGGTGCTTAATAAATGCTTTTAATTGCTCATGTCTCTTCAATTTCTCTGGAATGCCCTCTTCTCTCCCTTCTACCTATCTGAATCCTTGATGTCACAGCTGAAAAGCTACTTCTTTCTTGAAGCCTTCTCTGATAACCTCACTGGGAAGAGATCTTTTATTCCTCTGAACTTCCAATAAGGTTTTCCACCTGGATCACCCATTTGGTAGTAACCATTTATTACCTGGTCTAATATTTTAGCCATCTCATCTCCCCAACTGAATTATGTTTCAATTCAGCAAATATTTATTAATCTCTTACTATGGATAATCAATTATTCTAGATCTTGGAGTAGTAAAGACTTTCATATTTCTTTTTATAATTTTCAATGCCTTGTATCTAAGAGTAGCTCAGTCAATCTTTGCTGATTTCTGATTTCTGAAATTCTCAACTGCTTTGCTGATTGAGGGCAGGGCTTGGAGTTTGGAGATCTTTGTCCAAATCTCACCTCATACACTTACTATCTGTGTGGTTCCAGGTATATTACAACCCCTCAGAACCACGGTTTCCTCACTGTAAAATGGAGATCAGAATATTTGCATTAACTACCTCACACGATTATGAGGAAAGTGCTCAGCAAACTCTCAGGAGCTAGATAAATATTTGGGATTGACATTATTCTTGCTATTTATAAATCCAGTTTCAAATTGGGGTAGGTATGTCCATTCTGAAATAAAACTAGAAGGTACCAAAGTCAATTTGTGTATCTGAATTAAGTACTGTAAAATTTGTGATTTGTAAGACTTGGTTGAAAAGTAATAGGAGATTCTCAAATACAACAGTTGCCTATCATTATTGTAATGGCCAAACAAACTACAGTATATGAATATAACAGAATATTGGTATTCTATATATGAGGAATTTAAAGAAATGTAAAGTTTTATATAGACTGATGCAGAGTTAAGTAGATGGAATGAAAACAACAATGATTATAAAAATGTAAAGAATTAAATGTAATCACTAAAAAAAAAGCCTAATTCTGATGAATTGTAATGAACAATCTCAGTCTTGCAAAGTTCTAATACAGTAGAAATGACATTCATTGGCTATGGAATCACAGGACTTGGTTTCAAATTCTGCCTCTGATTCTACACATGTGATATCATACAAGCCATTTAAACTTCTTCCTACCTTGGTCCCCTCACATCTAAAATGAAAACCAGTAGCCCTGGCCCTGTGATACTTACAAGCTATTAGAGACAATGGAACACATGTATTAATAAGTATAATACAAAGTAGGATGTGATAGGAGCCAAAGGCAGAAGGTCTCTGAGTTCCCTTCCAGCATTAGAGCCATGATCCTATATTCTGATAAAGGAACAAACTGTCCTTTCCTCAGTAGAGACACAAGGACTACAGATGTGGGATGAGGAACAAACTGTCCAATATAGATGCTATGTTTGTTGGCTGTGTTTAAATGTTTTTCTTTCTTACAAGGAAGAGTTCAGGTGGCAGGGACACAGGACATTAAAGGGAAATGACTGTAGTGTGAAAACAAAAGGCAGCAATAAAACTGTAAAAGGAAAAAGGAAAGTCATGTGAGAACATATTGCTTTCCACCCCTTTGGACTCATCCTGTCCCTGCTCCCACCAATAATAGCATGGTCTTTGCATTCTGGCCCTCAACTCTCAGATGAAACCTAGATCATGAAATGAGGTGGGAGTGACAAGTGCAGAGAGTGCGGGGGTAGAAAATTAATAGTACTACACACCAGTTTTAAAAACTTACCACTATTTGGAGGGAAGGATTTGAGTGGTTCCTTACTTTATTATGTCTGTATTTGGTTGTTTTTACATTACACAACCCCAAGAACTTTAGTGTAAGTCAGTCAATCAGCAACAGCTTAATGAGCAGCAACTTCCATGCTAAGCACTGTACCACGTGTTCTATGGGGATACGAAGGAAAGGGAAAGTACACAAAAGTGTAGACAATCTCTGCTCAAGGGAACACTGGGAGGGGGAGGGGGAGATGGTGGGAAGAAGGGATGCCCATAAAAATCCGGGGGAAAGGACAAGGGGCAAATCAACAACTACTGAGTAACAGAGAGTAGAATGAATTTCATAATGTTGAGGGGAAGTTAAGAAAAAAGGTGATTAGAGTAGGGGTCACCCAAAAAGGTTGTTATAAAAGGTTGAGTTAAAGATTAGGCTAGAGACACAGCAGGAAAAATGGGGAAAGAACAGAGAACCTACGCTCCAATCCTGGTTTTGCCACTGAATATTTGTCTGGCTTTGAGCAACTCATTTAACCTATCAGGGCCTCAGTTTCCTCACTTGTAAAGTAAGAGGACTGGCTGTGATGGCTTCTGTGGTCCCTTCAAGCTCTAGAGCCATGACCCTATAATACTACAAAGCTTCAGGACAAGATTATGAAGGAAAAAAATGGAACACAGCTGCGAAGTAGGTACTGCCCCAGTGCTGACCTTTACTGTTTCTGATGCATTATATCTGAATGTCCTTTTTTTCCCACTCTTTCTTCCTTTCTGTTTTTTCCTTCCATCTCCTCTCTCCCTTCCTTCCCCTTCTGCCCCTCCCTCTCTCCCTCTCTATCTTTCTCTGTCTCTTCCTCCCTCTCCCTCTCTCTCTCCTCCCCCTCCCCCATCTCCATGTGTCTCTGTGTGTGTGTGTGTGTCTGTCTGTCTGTCTCTCTCTCTGTCTCTCACTCTCTTTACTATCTGTCTCTCTCTCCCTTCCCTCCCTCCCTCTCTCTCTCTCTAAATGCATCAAGCAAATGCATTTCCAAAACTCTGCAATGCCATCAGTGCTGGTGCTCCCTTTATCAAGAGAGATTTCAAATTTCACACATCTATATTTCAAAAAGGTCCATCTCAAGTGTATCACCCAACTCCCTCATTTTACAAATGAAGAAACTGAGAGGAAAATGAAGGAAATTGCGCAAGGTCACACAAAAGCTGTCATTAGTGGCAGAATTTAAACTCAGACCCTTTGAAACTAGAGTCAGTGCTACCTGTCTCTCTTCAAGAGTTGCTGCTATTTGTCTCAGTCCTGAGCTACACTGATCCTCAGTTCATAGATGTTACTAGGCCAGTACTCAAAGTCTTTTCAGCTTCGTAGAACTTAACAGAGTTTGCCCTTTGTAGGCACAGACTTGGAAAATCCATGGTTGTAGTTGAGCAGAAATTAGATATAAACCAACATCTCACATAATAAACTAAGATAAAATCAAAATGGGGACATGATTTAGACATGAAGAGTGATATTATAAGCTAATTAGAGGAGCATTGAAAAAATTACCTGCCATATCTGTGGATAAGGGGATAATTTAAGACCAAATAAGAGCCAGGATAAGGGATAGGGAGGTTAACTGGATAATTTTGATTGCATTAAACTTAGAAAAAATTTTCACAAATAAAACCAATTAAGTCAAAACCAGAAGGAAACTGGGAGGAAATTTTTACAGCAATTTTCTCTGATAAAGGTCTCATTTCTCAAACATACAGGAAACTGAGACAAATATTTATGAAAAATATGACCCATTTCCCAATTAATAAATGGTTCAAAAGATATGAACAAGCAGTATTCAGAAAAAGAAATCAAAGCTATCCATAGTCATGCAGGGGAAAATGTTCTAAATTACTGATAATAAGATAAATGCAAATGAAAACAATTCAGGCATACTACCTCACTCACACCCAACAGGTTGGCTAACATGACAGAAAAGGAAAATAATAAATTCTGGTGAAGATATGGGAAAATATGTACATGGGGAGCCAAAATGGCAGACTAATACCACAGACTTGCTAGCACTCTCTCCATAAACCCAGCCAAAGTACCTGTAAAAAATGATTTTAAATAAATTCTGGAGCTGCAGAAACCAAAGAATGATGCAGTGAAGTAAATCTTTAGCCCAAGACAATCTGGAAAGTTGCTGGGAAGTGTCTATTGAACCATGCTGGGAGCAGATCACAGTCTAGTGTGCACCACGCTGACACAGAAGGAACCTGAACAGGCCTTGGGAGGAATAAATGTCAGGCACCTCTGTGGTATTGAGACTTCATGATCCCAAAACGCTGAGGAAAAATTGGAAGATCAGTGGAAAAAATCTGTGGGACCTGTGTGAAAAAGTAGAGTTGCTGACCCCAACCCCAGGGCATTGGAGGGGGTAGAGGACCCTGTGAAGGAGGAGCTCATAACAGCAGCAGCAGAGGAAAGGGCAGCAGCAACATCTGCTTCTGGAGTTCTGGGCCCACAGATTGTAGGCGGATCAAGCAGCTGACTGTATACCCCTCCAGCCCCACTGGAAGCAGAGAACTATCTTAAAGAGTTCAAAAGTCAAGTAAATAGCAGGAAAAATGAGCAAATACCAGAAAAAGAATCAGACTACAGGATCTTACTTTGGTAACAAGGAAGACCAAAGTATACAAACAGAAGACAACAAAGTCAAAGTTCCTCCATTCAAAGTCTCCAAGAAAAGGCTTCCAGGTCATGGAAGAGCTCAAAAAGAATTTTGAAAATCAGATAAGACAAGTAGGGGAAAAATTGGGAAGAGAACGAGAGTGATGCAAGAAAATAATGAAAAATGAATCAACTGCTTGCTAAAGGAGACCCAAAAAAATGCTGAAGAAAATAACACTTTAAAAAATAGGCTAACTCAAATGGCAAAAGAGATCCAAAAAGGCAATGAGGAGAATGCCCTAAAAAGTAGAATCAGTCAGATGGAAAAGGAGGTCCAAAAGCTCAGTGAAGAAAATAATTCCTTGAAGATTAGAATGGAGCAGATGGAAGCTAAGGACTTTATGGAAAAAACATGAAATTATAAAACAAAGCCAAAGAAATTTTAAAATAGCAATGTGAAATATCTCGCTGAAAAACAAGTGACCTGGAAAACAGATCCAGGAGAGATAACTTAAAAATTATGGGACTACCTGAAAGTCATGATCAAAAAAAAGATCCTAGACATCATCTTTCATGACATTATCAAGGAAAACTGCCTTGATATTCTAGAACTAGAGGGCAAAATTAATATTGAAAGAATCCACTGACCACCTCCTGAAAGAGATCCCAAAAGGAAAACTCTTAGGAGTATTGCAGCCAAATTCCAGAGCTCCCAGGTTGAGGAGAAAATATTGCAAGCAGTCAGAAAGGAACAATTTGAGTATTGTGGAAATACAATCAGGATAACACAAAATCTCGCAGCTTCGATATTAAAGGATCAAAGAGCTTGGAATATGATATTCCAGAGATGAAAGGAGCTAGGATTAAAACCAAGAATCATCTATCCAGCAAAACTGAGTATAATACTTCAGTAAAAATGGTCATTCAGGGGCAGAGTCAAGATGGCGGGGTAGAAAGACGCACGTTTGCGAGCTCCAAACCCACAGCCCATGGATTTAATGTAAGAAGAGCTGCCCAGAAGTTCTGGATCACTGCAGGGGGTGCAGAAACATAGTGGAAGAGATTTCCGATCCAGAGAGCCCTGGAGAGCCGTCCCCAGGGTCTGTCGCGCCGCAGAAAGCAGACCCCACCCCAGCGCTGCCCTGGCCACGGCCCGAGAGAAGCTGATCCGAGCAGGCTTCAGGGATGGAACTTCCAGCGCCCAGGAAGGTCCCTCCACCCACAGATGCTACAGGTCAGTGAGAGACACGCTTGGGCGGACCGAGAGGGGAGCAGGGTGTCTCCGTGGTTCGGGCCCCCTCGAGAGGAAGCGGCGGAGGCAGAGGAGGGGGCGGCGGCGGAGGCAGCGGCGGCATGGCTGCGGCGGCCCGGGACTCCCCCAGCAGCAGGCAGGATCTTCATTACTGAAAGTCTCTGCATAAACCACCTGAAGGAGCTGAGCCTGGGAGGTGGCACCCCCCACCCGCTCCATTTCTGAAGGTCTCTGCATAAAGCCCCTGAGGGAACTGAGCCTGGGAGGCGGCCCTGCCCCCACCCCAGCACCAGAACTAAAGCTCACATTGATTAGCAGCCGAACCTGCCGCAGAAAGCCCATTTGAATGTCAGACCCCAAGCACTAGCTGGGTGGATCTAGGCGGGGGTGGACAGGAATCTCAGAAGTCAAGTAACTGGCTGGGAAAATGCCTAGAAAAGGGAAGAAAAATAAGACTATAGAGAGTTTTTTCCAACAAATGCAAATGATCCCGACTTTCGGATCTGACGATGATGAGGACATATTCTTGCCGTCAGGGAAAGACGTGGAGGGAGGGGCCTCGGGACCCCAGACATCCCAGGGGGATGTCGGGTGGGCTCAGGCCTTGGAAGAGCTCAAAAAGGATTTTGAAAAGCAAGTTAGACAAGTGGAGGAAAAACTGGGAAGAGAAATGAGAGAGATGCAAGAAAAGTATGAAAAACGGATCAATACCTTGGTAAAGGAGACCCAAAAAAATGCTGAGGAAAATAACACCTTGAAAAATAGGCTCACTCAATTGGCAAAAGAGGTTCAAAAAGCCAATGAGGAGAAGAATGCTTTCAAAAGCAGAATGAGCCAAATGGAAAAAGAGGTTCAAAAGCTCACTGAATTTAATAGTTCTCTCAAAATTAGAATGGAACAGATGGAGTCTAATGACTTTATGAGAAACCAAGAAATCACCAAACAAAACCAAAAGAATGAAAAAATGGAAGAGAATGTGAAATATCTCATGGGAAAAACAACTGACCTGGAAAATAGATCCAGGAGAGACAATTTAAAAATTATGGGACTACCTGAAAGTCATGATCAAAAAAAGAGCCTAGACATCATCTTCTATGAAATTATCAAGGAAAACTGCCCTGACATTCTAGAACCAGAGGGCAAAATAAATATTGAAAGAATCCATCGATCACCACCTGAAAGAGATCCAAAAAGAGAAACTCCTAGGAATATTGTGGCCAAATTCCAGAACTCCCAGCTCAAGGAGAAAATCTTGCAAGCAGCTAGAAAGAAACAATTCTAGTACTGTGGAAATACAATCAGGATAACTCAAGATCTAGCAGCTTCTACATTAAGGGATCAAAGGGCATGGAATAGGATATTCCAGAAGTCAAAGGAACTAGGACTCAAACCAAGAATCACCTACCCAGCAAAACTGAGCATAATACTTCAGGGGAAAATATGGTCTTTCAATGAAACAGAGGACTTTCAAACATTCTTGATGAAAAGACCAGAGCTGAAAAAAAAATTTGACTTTCAAACACAAGAATGAGAAGAAGCATGAAGAAGTAAACAGCAAAGAGAAGTCTTAAGAGACTTACCATAAGTGAACTGTTTACATTCCTACATGGAAAGACAATATTTGTAACTCTTAAAACTTTTCAGTATCTGGGTAGTTGGTGGGACCACACAAACACATGTACATGCATGCACGTACACACACATACACACATGCACACACATACAGAGACAGAGAGCACAGATTGAATTGAATAGGATGGGACCATATCTTGAAAGAAATTAAGGTAAATGGTGAGAGAGAAATGTAGTGGGAGGAAAGAGGGTGAAATGGAAGGGGGTAATTATATGTCATTTAAGAGGCAAGTAGGAGACTTTTTAGTGGAGGGAAAAAGAGGAGAGCTGAGAAAAAAAAACCAAGAAGTTTACCCTCATCACATTTGACTAAAGGAAGGAATAAAATGCACACTCATTTTGATATGAAAACCTATCTTACAGTATAGGAAAGTGGGGGAGAAGGAGATAAGAAAGGGCAGGGATGATGGAAGGGAGGGCAAAGAGAGGAGGGAGCAATTTGAAGTCAACACTCAGGGAGGGACAGGATCAAAAGACAGAAGAGAAACAATGAGGGGCAGGATAGGATGGAGGGTAATTCAGTTAGTCTTACACAACACGACTATCAGGGAAGTCATTTGCAAAACTACACAGATATGGCCTGTACTGAATTGCCTGCCTTCCCAAAGGGAATGGGTGGGGAGGGAGGGATGGGGAGAATTTAGAACTTAAAATTTTAGGAACAACTGTTTAGTATTGTTGTTGCTACTAGGAAAGAAGACATACAGTTAATGAGGAATAGAAAGTCATCTGGCCCTACAGGAGAAAAGAGAAGATGGAGACAAGAGAAGGGAGGGATGACAGAAGAGAGGACAGATTGGAGATAGGGAAAATTAGATTGCTTGGGGTATTGGGATTGGGGGAGGGGATAAAAGGGGGAAAATTTGGAACCCAAAATTTTGTGCAAATGAATGTAAAAAAAGTTAAATAAATAAATAAATATTTTTTAAAAAATGGTCATTCAATGAAATAGAGGACTTTCAAGCACTCTTGTTGAAACCACCAGAACTGAATAGAAAATTTATTTTCAAACACAAGATTCAAGAGAAGCATGAAAAGGTAAATAGGAAAGAGAAATCATAAGAGACTTACTAAAGTTGAACTGTTTACATTCCTAAATGGAAAGAAAATATTTGTAACTTTTCAAACTTTTCTCAGTATTTGGGTAGTTGGAGTGATTATACACACACACACACACACACACACACACACACACACACACACAGAGATAGAGAGAGAGAGGGTACAGAGTGAGTTGAATAAGAAGAAACAATAAAAAAAGAGTCAACAGCTTGCTGAAGGAAACCCCCAAAAATGCCGAAGAAAATAACAGCTTTAAAATTAGACTAACCCAAATGGCAAAAGAGATCCAAAAAGCTAAAGGAGAAGAATGCCTTAAAAAGCAGAATGGGCCAAATGGAAAAAGAGGTCCAAAAGTTCACTGAAGAAAATAATTCTTTAAAAATTAGAACGGAGTAAAGAGAATATAATGACTTTATTAGAAATCAAGAAATTATAAAACAAAACCAAAAGAATAAAAAAATAGAAGACAATGTTAAATATCTCATTGGAAAAATCACTTACCTGTAGAATAAATCCAGGAGAGATAATTTTAAAAATTATTGGACTACTTGAAAGCTATGATAAAAAAAGAGCCTAGATATCATCTTTCAAGAAATTATCAAATTGCCCTGATAGTCTAGAACCAGAGGAGAAAATGGAAATGGAAAGAATCCACTGACAAGCTCGTAAAAGAGCTCCCAAAAGGAAAATTCCTAGAAATATTGTACCCAAATTCCAGAGTTCCTAGGTCAAGGAGAAAATATTACAAGCAGACAGAAAGAAGCAATTCAAGTATTATGGAAACACTCTCAGGATAACACAGGACTTAGCAGCTTCTATACTAAGGGAATGGAAGGCTTGGAATATGATATTCCAGAGGTCAAAGGAGACAGAATTAAAATCAAAAATCACCCACCCAGTAAAACTGAGGGAATATATATATGGAGAGAGATCACACAGGGTAAGATGAATATGAAGGAATGATATCTTGAAAAGAATATTAAGGGTTGGGAGAAATGTACTAGAAGAAAGAGAAAGAAAGAGGTAGAATGTAGCAAATCATTTCACATAAAAGCTCTTATAATGGAGCAGAAGAAGGGGAAGGGGAAGGTGAGAGGGAATAAGGGAGCCTTCCTTTCATCAGATATGGCTTTAGGGGGGAATAACATGCACACTCAAATGGGTATGAAAGTTTATATTACCCTATAGGAAATCAGGAGGGAAGGGGATAAGAGAAGGGAAGATAACAGAAGAGATGACAGATTGGGAGAAGGGGTAATCAGAAGCAAATACTTTGATAGAGTGACAAGTCAAAGGAGAGAATGGAATGAATGGAGGATGGGACAGGATAGAGGGAAATAGTTAGTCTTTCACAACATCACTGTTATGGAGGTGTTTTACATCACCACACATGTATAACCTTTATTGAACTGCTTGTCTTCTCAATGAGGGTGGGTGGGGAGAGGGGAAGGGAGAGAATGTGGAACTCAAAACTTTGAAAATTAATTTTAAAGGTTGTTTTTACATGTAACTAGGAAATAAGATATATAGGCAATGGGGTGTAGAAATCTATCTTACCCTACAGGAAAACAGAAGTGAAGGGAATGGGGGAAGGGGTGATAGAAGGGAGGGAAGATTGGAGAAAGGGCAATCAGAATACACACTGTCCTGGAGTGGGAGTAGGGGAGAGGTAGAGAGAAAATTTGAAATTTAAAATTGTGTGGAAGTGAATGTTGAAAACTGAAAATAAATAAATTTATATGAAAAATCACAAAACAATAAAAAGAAACCTATGGTGCTATAAAAAAACTAATTGAAGGTGATGGTTTCAGAAAAATATAGGAAGATTATGTGAACTGAAGCAAAGTGAAGTGATCAGAACTAGGAGAATGTTGTCTATATTGATAGCAATATTGTAATGATAAACTGAAAGGCTTAGTTACTGTAACAAATAAAATGATACATGGCAATTCCAAAGAACTAATGATGAAAAATGCTATTTCCCTGCAGAGAGAGAGAGCTGACGAACTCAGAATTCAGATTGAGGAATATTTTTTGCCCACACCTTTTATTTTCCTGCCTATTCCCCCCACAACATGGCTAATGTAGAATTAAGTTTTATATGACATCATATTTATACTAGGCATTATATTTTTTGCCAAATCAATGAATAGGAGAGGGGGTGGAGGAAGACAGAGAATTTGGAATTAAAACTAAATATTTAAAAAATTTAATTAAAAAGGAAATTCATGATTATTGCCACATCATGATGATGCATTCGAGTAGGACCTTAGGAGAAGCAAACTGCGTTATCATTTCCTTTTCACATATATCAACTTCAGCTGTACATTTTATCTCTGACCTTCTCTTCCCTTTTCTTTTGACTAATTAATCACTACAATTCTCCCTCACTATCTTTTAGTCTGATGAAGGCAGATGTTCAGGTAAGTTTTACTATTATATTTCAAAAGAGAAGCCTTATATGGTAATTAAAATGGGTAATTAAAAGATGAACAGCCCAAGAGTAGAGTGAGACATTCCTGTAAAGGAGCCTCTGAAATGGCACCTGAATCCAGGAACTTAGTGGAATCCCATCATCAAGAAGTAAAAACCAAAACCTACTGAGTCAGGGTAAGAGGTTTTAGATTGTTCTCCTGCTGTTAACTGAGGACAAATAGAGAATAGCAGGTGTGATATTCTCTGAATACTACTCTTGTAGAAGCTCTCCACGATGAGGACACAGCAGGACCAGTAGTTCATTTGAGTAGCATCTTCTTCCCTCCAAGGAAAATGCTTCTGAGGGGAAGTCGTATCACATCGCAGGAAGAGCCCTAGACTAGCAGTCAGACAAAATGAATTCTTGCCCTGGCTCCAGCACAAACTAGCTATGTGTCTTTGAGCCAGTCACAACCTCTATGGGCCTTAGTTTTCTCATGTGTCAAATGACTCTTTATTGACCCCTCCAGCTCTAAAATTCTACAGTTTTATCCATTCATTCTTGAGAAGAAGAGGAATGAGAAATCCTGAGGTGGGGCAGACCTTTTCAATTGACTGTGGTGTGAATTTTTTTGAGGGGGGATGTCTCTAGCTTAGTTTAAAATGATCTTTTTGCATGAGATTAGGTTAATTCTAGCTACCCCTTTCAAGAGTGCTCAGATCATAAGAACTTAATAAATGTCAAAAGAACTTCTTTTCTCTTACTCAAGTGCCAAGCATCATCTATCTATGCAGCCTCTACTTCCTGAATTTCCACTCACTTCTTGATCTTCTTAACTCACTATGGTGAAACTTTCTGAGACTGATGATGACTTCTTGACTTGTAAGTCCAGTAGACTTTGCTCAGTCCTCAGTCTTCTTTTCCTTTCTGCATTCTTTAACACAACAACCTCTATCCTCCTGAATTGCTCCCTTTCCCTTCCTATCAAGACAGTTGTCTTCTAGTTTTTCTCCAAACTGTCTGAATTCTCTTTCTTAGTTTCCTTTTCTGGTTTATCATTCATTTCCCAATGCCTAAGTGTGGTGTCCTCCCAAGATCCTCTCTGTGGTTCTCCTGTCTCTCTACATCTATATTCCCTCCCTTAATTGTATTCATTCCCAAGAATTCCATTATCATGTCTATTCTAGTGACTCACAGGCGCACACACACACACACACACTCACACAGAGGGAAAAAGAGAGAGAGAGTGTATTGGTCTTTCCTGAATTCTAACATCATATCAGTAACTGCCTGCTTACCATTTCCAACTGGATGTCCTATAAACATCTTAAACTCATTCAAGTCAAAAACTAATCTTCTTCCTCCTCTAGCCTATTCTTCCAAACTTCTTTATTTCTATTGAGAATTTCATTTCAGTCACTCAGATTCATTACCTCAAAGCAACCATGAGTCTTTCCCTCTGACAAAGGAATATGTAATCATTTGCCAAATCCATTGATTTGACTTCCATAACTTGTCTCATACTCTTTCAAAACATTCTCTCCCCATTCTGAGAATGAGCCACCATCCTATATAGGACAGGCCCTCATATTCTTTCACTTAACTATTGCAGTAGCCCCCTAGTGGGTCTCCTTTCTTCAAGTCTCTCCCCATTCTGATCCATTCTTCATAAAGTTACTAAAATAATATTTCTTTAACACAGTTTCAATATTTTCACTCCCCTACACAAAAATCTTAAGTGGCTTCCGAACACTCCTGGGATAAAATATAAGCTTTTTAGCTTGCCATTTAATTCTTTTGAAATCTGCTGCTAACATACCTTCCCCACTTCTGTTTCTATGACTCACTTCCATATTTGCTACATTCCACAGAAGCTAAGGCTAACTTTTTCTGAAACTCCTCCATTCCATCTCTCAGAACAGTGGTTTTCTCCCTGCCCATATCTATAACATATTCAGAGGATCAAAGATTTAGAGCTATAAGAGGTCTTAGAGGACACCTTGTTCAATACCCTCATTTTGCAGATGAAGAAATAGTAAAGTTTAAGGTTACAATGGAATTTAGTGAGAGGTGGGATTTGAACCCTAAGAATTCTCTGAATCCAAATCCAGTATTCTTTCCACTGTACCACACTGCCTCTTACTCCTTCCTCAACTTTGCCTTTCAGTCATCATTCCTTCAAGTTTCAGCTTAGGCACTATCTCCTTCATGTAACTTTTCCCAATCTCTCTTCAGTTATTCATAATTTCCTCCACTTTAAATAGGATATCACCTTATCAATCTCTGTACATGGTACATCTCACCCTCCCATTAGAATTTAAACTCCTTGAGAGTAGGAAATGTTTTTATTTTGTGTCTTTATTCCCAGCAGTATCTTGCACACAGAAGATATCCAGGAAAATGTTTGTTGAATTGAACTGAACTTGTGGTCCATGCTGGTCAGCATTCTCTGATAGTGAATCAAGGAATACTTTATGACAAAGAGATGACCTTAAAGTACATCTAGTGCAGCATTTGAAGTTGCACTTTGAAATTAATCCCTGATAGCGGATATGAAAACCCTAACTTTTAAGGGCTGTGGACTCAACAGGACTCAAGACTGATTCAGACCAGAGTACTTAGACCTGCACCTTCATGGACTGCATCATATGTGAACTGGTTCCACAGAGAAAAAGGGTCAATGATCAAGGGGCCATATATTTGAAGGATCCCTCCAATGCTATTTCAGGCCCAAAGAGGTAGTATTATAGGTAAATGGCAGAGGTAAAGGCCAAGTAATACAGAAGAAAAAGGAAAGAATGCCAAAAAGAATAGGTGTTGGAGGGAAAACTTGAGTCTCAACATCAGTAAATAATTCTCTGCTGCATGAATTATCCAGAGTATACAACTCTGACTGTGCAGAGACATGACACTTAGGCTATTAACCTGGTGTCAGAAAAGAAGCATGACATGGGAGGTCACAAGACTGCTTAACAGGGGAGAAGAACCCATGGCACGGAGGGGTCAGTATCCAATTAAAAAAAAGAAATTAAATGAAGTCTAAAATTACATACAGAGCCTTTTAAAAATCTTTTCATGGTTGTTGAGCCTGACAGAACAAGATCATACTGGTCAGAGACCATTAAAATCAGTTTAGATTGGTTGTCTCTTTCTACTACTATCTTTGCAGCCCTTCCTTTTAATAATCGGTAGACACGACTCAATCAGAGTGAATCACAGGATGTTAGAATGGGAAGGACTCTCAAAGGTCATTGAGTACAATCCACCAGCTCTGTATCCTCAGGTATCTAGTGCCTATATACAGCCCATGTATAAACTTAGTAGTATCTTAGGCAGGCTTCTTTTTCCCAGGCAGTGTTCCATACTCCAATTTCAGCCATCCCTTTTTATCCCACCAGTCATGCTTATCAAGAATCCTTCTGTCATTAGAAAATTATCTGATAAATTAATTCCAACTTGGCAATAGTCTAATAGCCTAGTGATGGATAATAACTTTATGGCTTTCTTTAGCCCAAAGGTACTGGAAGTTTAAGAGAGGACCCTAGATAGTGTAAACTTTAATTCAGTCACCAGGACTAGACCTGGAATTTTACTGGTGTAGGGAATACCTGGGGGAAGAAATTTCTTTAAAAATGCCTGTTAGGATCTTCTCTACAATTAAGAGTTTCATAGGATTGCCTAGAGGTGCCATTCCTTGCCTAGAGTCATTCAGCTTGAATGAACTGGAACTGGGAGTTATTCTCAGGTCATTCTGGCCCCAAGGGCAGTTCACTTTCCCTGTTGCCTCTTAACAAAGACTGAAATTTAGATAGCCTCTAGCTGAAATGCTTTATATACATTATCTCTTTGAAGCTCCACAAAAGCTCTGAAAAACAGGCACTACAAATATTATTCTCTTGATTTTAGAGATGAAAAAACTGAGGGTCAGAGATGTTAAATGACATGCCCATGGTCACAAAGCTAACACATCACTGGGACAAAATTTGAAGTCAAGTTTTCTTCACTCCAAAAACAACAGTTCTATTCAGAGAGAATTACTGATGGACTTTCAGGTACTTTGGCCACAGCTAGGGAGAGATTTTTGCAAATAGGGCCTTCCTGGAACCCCTCAAATCACTGCCTGTTTTGCCAAAGCATGAGGCTGACTCCATCAGCAGCACTTATACATACTCAGAAATGACCCTTAAGAAATCTTAATATTTAACTTTGAAGGAGTCATTCATTTGATAGTTCATACACAGAACATACTTGGTGCTTGCGTCTGTTTCTTTGTAGCTATTTTGGCAAGAAAACACTCAGTTGACAGTCATGTCATACATGAAGATAAAACTATTTTCAGTTCTTCTGTCCACTAGGAAGAAATAACTGATGTAAGTCATTATTTCTGAAAGACCAGATGCATGAAGATCTCACTTAGAAGAAAAGAAACAGAGGAGTGTGGATAGATCAATGCTCTAGGAATGACCAAAGTTCAAAAGAGACAAGGTTAACCTAAGAAGAGTTTCTGGGTAGAGAAAACTGAGCAACTTTGACATAGCCCCTCCTGGCCATGTGCAGTAGTGCACCATGCACACTTGAAATCCATGCTCTGGCATTTGTCACCCTCTGCAGAGAAAGAAAGGAAAGTAGGTATTTATTAGTGTTAGCAGAGTTCTTCATTTAGCTCCCAAATCTTAATTAATTCAGAAATTTATTTTCAACAAAATATTAGCTAGAGAGAGTTGCCCTTGGCATTTCAATCGTTTAGATCCACTCAACTCAGTAGCTATTCACTATGTGACTGGTATTTAGCATGTCACAGAATAGTGAATGCTCATCAAACATAGATAGGGTGCCCTGCATTTAAATTCTGGTTTTATCACTTACAAACTATGCAATCATGGGTAAGTCAAGGCAACTCTTTGAGCTTCAACATATAAAAATGAAGTTAATGAAGCTTGTGCTACTTCTTGCTGAGAGCTGCTGTGAAGAAAGTTCTTCACAAGATATAGAGCACTATCTACCTATCTCTCTCTTCAGTCATTTCCCTATTTATGTGATAGAGTTTATGCCCAAAGTGATAAGTACAGACCTGCCCCCTTTAAACTTTAGCTGGAAAAACAGATAAAGGGCCAAAGAATAGGTCTACTTCTCTCTCTCACTGGTGGAAAGAAGATACAATTCAACATAGAGCCAAGAATTCCAGTTCAATAACTGCATTAAAAGTTCCCTTACTCAACATCCCTTTACTTCCCAGTTCAACCTAGGGTCTCTTTTTACTTTCATCATCAGACTCAGGATCATCCACACTCAGAGACCAGTTCTGGCTCTGAGTAGGAAATATACAAATGGACCCTAGTCGGTTCAATAGAAAGCTCTGTACTGGGGTGGTAAGGATTGGGGGAGAAATCAAAACCCCAGCCTATTTCTTGACTAGCTGTTGCAAAGATTATATAAAGGAAGGGGTGTATGTTTGTGCGTGTTTGTATGTGTGCATGTGTGTGTGTGTGTGTGTATACTGACACATAGGCTAACAGCCTATACAGCAAGGGAGGAAGAGAGAGATGCACACATATACATGAGAAAAGTAAGGCTCATGGAAATGGAATAATTTGCTCGCGGTCCCACAGCTATTAACGCAGTGCCTGGCAGAGAGTTAGGTACTGAACAAAATGCTCGATCTGTCTGTCTCTTGGTAGTTCTAAGGCAATATAACTATTGTCTATTTCTTCCACTTTTTCAGTATAGCCATGAATACTATGAGTCTATTTGAGATTGACACCCCAGGTGTTTCTTACAGGTGAAGAAGGAGTTGGTCTAAGAACAGATGAAGAGAAAGTTTGTGACTAATGTGGAAATGTTCAACACAATTGCACATGTATAACCTGTATCAAATTGCTTGCTGATATGGAGATCGAGTAAAGGAGAGAGGGAGGGAGGGAGAAAAAATTTAGAACTCAAAATCTTATTTTAAAAAATGAATGTTGAAAACTATCTTTACGTGTAATTGGAAAAAATAAAATACTATTTACAAAAAATAAATATTTTGTAAAAGAAAGAAAGTAGATTAGATTGTGTTGGGGATCTGATACTGACCCTAAATGAGGAAGAAACCAAAACAAGGGATAGATCACTGTGGGTTAGGACAGTTCAGGAAAGAGAGCCTTGAGCAATTATAAAAAAATGAACTATCCAGCCAGCATTACAGGTTGGGGGTACGGGGTATTCCTGGCTAGAGGAAGAGAGGTGGAAATAGGAATAGTATGTGATAAAAGCATGTGATACTATGTCACACACAAAACACTTTATATGTTATTTCATTTCATCTTCACAACAACCCTGGGGAGGTGCCATTATTATCCCCATGTTACAGATGGGAAAACTGAATGTGACAGAGTTGCCCAAGGTTATACAGCTAACAAGTGTCTGAGGAAGGATACGAACTTGGGTCTTTCTGAACTCAAGTCTCGTGCTGTATCCACCACTCTATCTACCAACATCTTGCTGATTCCTACCTAACTATGGCTCTTTTCTTCTTGGTTCAAAGTCAAACCATACACCAGTTTCCCCTGCTTTGATATATTCCACCCCCACCCCAAAGATACATTTCCTGTTACTCTAATGAAAAAAAGATGGGACTATCAGCAGGCAGTTTGGAAAATTTTGAAATGATGTATTTTAAATGAGTTTAAGAGCCAAGAAAGATGAGCATGTGTCATTTTGTGACTCATTGCAATGTAATCCTGTGTAAAATGTGAAACTGAATAAACTCTTAAATACATAAAAACATATTGCAGGTACTTACTTTGCATCTACTCACTGGTGTAAGGATTGGGGGAAGGAGAGTAGAGGTACAAAAAAGATACTTTGTAATGAGGTCAAGGGAAGAAAATGTTTCTAAAACCTATGGAGAGATGCATTATCTCGATCTGTACTTGAATTTCAAATCTGAAACACCGAATGCAACGGTAGAGAGGTGCCAACTTCAGAAAAATTTGTTAGAATACAACAATTGTTTAATGGTATGTGTACAGGTAATGTTAACTAGAAGCAAATTATGACATAGTGTTCCACTTATAATGGGGAAGGAGATTAACAGTACCAGCATAGGTTCATCATTATTGAGTCTAATTTTCTCACTGTCTAACATACTTTCTATTCCATGGATAAGGCTCTTCTGATGAGAAAGGTGCCTGTAAACACACTAAGGTAGTTCCTGCACAGTCCACAGTGAACCTGGAAAGAAGACTAGTTAGTTGGATGAGCTAGATTTTAAACAAATAGTTCAACATATCTATTGGGAGGCTCATCAGTCATTCATTCAAATATTTAAAGAATACAGCCTGGTTTGTATATTCATCACCAAACTTGTCCTTCCAGTGAACAGACCTTCTACTCTAGAATGCCATGCTGCCATTTTTTTCTCAGGCTTCTCCTCTCTTCAGCTCTTTTAAAGACTCACAAGTTGTGCAAGACCTAGTGCCAAGCAACAAGAATTACCAAGAGGAATAAGGCCAAGGATGTTGTGAGGATGAAATGAAATAATGAATGTAATTTGTTGTGGTTCAGTTATGTCTGACTCTTTATGACCCCATTTGGGGTATTCTTGGTAAAGATACTGGAGTGGTCTGCCATTTCCTTCTCCAGCTCATTTGATGGATAAGGAAACTGAGGCAAACAGGATTAAGTAAGCCCAAGGTTACACAACTAGTAAATGTCTGAAACCACATTTGTGATTACAAAGATGTGTCTTCCTGACTCTGGGTCTGGTACCCTGTGTACCATACCATCTAGCTGCCCCAATGGATGGAAAGCACTTTGCAAACTTTGAAGTGCTATATAAATGTCCGTTATCATTATTATTCATCTGCAGTTACCAGGCCTCTAGTATAGTGATGACTTCATTCACTGAGACTTCTTACTGCACTCTCTCTGAAGTCAAGCAATGTTTATGGATAAGACAAGGATGTGCTGGTAAATGTTTAACAACCAGGATGGGGGTGGTAAGGATCGCTAACATTTATTAATTATTATTAATGTACTGTTAACATTTTCTTAAGTCTACATCATCAGCAGAACAAGCCCTGATTTGTAGCGATTGTTATTTCTGAGACATAAATGCTCACACTGAAAATTTAGCAATAGCTCTTGCAAATTGGTTAGAGCTAGCTCCAGCACACCTTTGAATATGGCAGTAATATCCTTAACCTCAAGGAGCTTGAGGAGATGATGCAAAATAAAATATGATAAATGTATAAGTATTACTATAACTAGGGCAACCTAGAAGTACTTCAGGAGCAGGTGAACATCATTGCCAAAAAGTAGAGGTGGTATTTAGCTTTTTAAGATATTTAAGAAGGAGTAAGATGGCATTTAATGAAAACCCTTAATTTTGTAGGTAAAGAAACTGAGGTCTAAAGAGGGAAGGTGTTTGCCCAAGATCACACAGGTAGTAAATATCAGGATCCAGGTAACCCAAGAAAATGTCTCGAGTATAAGAGAGTACATCACTACGCTATGTGGGCATTTCTTGACATTTGGAAGATGTGAGGACCTGCAGGATACCCAAACAAAGGAAGATGTCAGGATTACTGAGGGAAAAGCAAATGTGGTATATATGTTTCTTCTCCTCAGGCATCTCATGAGCCTTTAAATTAGCTGTGGAGTCTTTGCTACCCAATATTTCTTGCTACCCAATTCAGAAGAGTGGTTATTTGATGGAAGGACAAATTATATATACATATATATATATATATGTGTGTGTGTGTGTGTGTGTGTATTATGTATGTGTAAATATATACATAATACACACACATATACACATGTGTGTGTATGTATTTTCCTTTGGTAGAAAGCAAAAGCAGATAAAGTAACCTACTCCCTCACCCTAGAAGAGATTCTCTCATTGTTATGTCACTATGGATAAGTAATTACAATGCAGACAATGAGGACATGGTGGTGGTAGTATATATGGATATATGGCAAAATGGTTACATCAAAGAAGGTAACTGAAACTCTAACTTCACTGTTAAAACAGACAAATAGTACATCCAAATAAAATCTATAATTATTGGTTCAAACACTTCATGAATTATTGGCAGCACATTTTACTAACTTGCTCTCAGATATATATCTAACCTTATTTATCTTTGAAATTTTTTAAATTTTGAATTAATTTTATTTTTTCTATTAATGAAAATTCATCTTCTCTCCTTCCTATCTTCTTCCCACTGGAAAAAGACAAAACAAGAAAATGAAAGTCCTGCATGGGCCACAAACAAAAATCTTATCTCATTCTGCCCTGAGTCCATCACCTTTCTGTCAAGAGCTGAATAACTTTTCATCATTGGTCCTCTGGCACTGTGGTTGCTTGTTGCATTTCATCTCATCCTTCTTAACAGAAAGTATCACATATTTATTACCCAAAATGGTAATATTAATAATCCTTCCAATAAATATCATTCAATTAAATATTTATGCACATATACAAAGCATTTGCAGCTTGTATTCTTAAAAATATATATCTATAAATGGTTAGGAGAAAACAACATATTAGTCAAGGAGCCCAAAGGAAATAGCAAACAGTTGCATGGGTACAAAGAGAAATCCATTATTGATTCAATCCTGGAAAAGCTGCTCCAAAGTGCCACAATTTGCTACAACATTTACATTACATTATTGATTTTCCCAAAGTTTTTGACTAAGTCCCACAATCTTGGGTTATTCATATACTGCAATTGTATAAAATAGACCCAAGCATGATAAATACACTAAAACTTTCTTTAAACTCTTAAAGATTATTGAGGACAAAGGATATGAAACAAGCAATTTTCAGAAGAAGAAATCAAAGCTATCTATAATCATATGAAAAGTGCTCTAAACCACCATTGATTAGAGAAATAAAAATTAAAAACAGCTCTGAAGTACCACCTTACACCCCTCAAAAATGAAAAATGCTGCTGGAAATGAGGAAAAATACGTACGCTGATAAATTGCTGATGCAGTTGTCAACTGGTCCAAGCATTCTAGAGAATAATTTGGAACTATACCCAAAGGGCTATCAAACTGTGCATACCCTTTAAGCCACCAATACCTCTGCTGGGTCTGTGTCCCAAAGAGATCAAATGAATCACATTTTACTCGCATGTAAAAATATTTATAGCAGCTCTTTTTGTTGTGGCAGAGAACAGGAAATTGAGGGGAAGCTCATTAACTGGGGAATGGCTGAACAAGTCATGGCATAATGATTATGATGGAATATTATTGTGCTATAACAAACAATGAGGGGGAGCTTTCAAGAAAAACAGGGCAAGACTAATGCACTGTGAACTGAGAAAAACCTGGAGATCACTGGGAATAGTAATAGCAGCATTGCAATGATGATCAACTATGAAAGAGCTGGCTACTCTAATCAATACAGTGATTTGAGACAATTTCAAAGGACTCATAATGAGAGAGAAATGATGAACTCTGAGTGCAAATTGAAGTATAATTTACTCTTTCTATATTTTTTTTGCTTTTTTGTATATTTTTACATGTCATTTTGCTTATCTTCACAGTGGGTAGGGGTGACTGACGGAGATAGAGAATTTGCAACTCAAAATTTAAAAAGAAAAAAATGAAAATAAATAAATTATAATTTTAAAAAAATATTGAGGACATCCTTCTCTTCAGATAACTTTTGTTTTGTGAGGTGTATCTATTGATATTTACCATATTAAGAATTAAAACATCTTAGTATTATGTTGAAAACAGTTTTGACCTCATAAACCCCTTGAAAGAAATCTCTATATCACACTTTGAGAACCAATATGTTACAACATCTGATGTCTACATGGAAATTATTCTCTATGGAAAACATGCTACCAACCCCATAATGTCAAGAACAACTGATAGAAAATGAAGCATCTCCTAAGGATATGTGAGAACATATCCACCTGGATGCCATCATAAAAGATGATAAAAAGGGAAAACAGAAAGAAAACAATGTAAGCTGTCATGAGATTCCATCAAATAATATGAAGAAAAAAACCAAACTAATAATGATAAGGATAATAGCAATTCAAATTTATGTACAAACAACTTGGAGTAAGATAGAAGGTAGAAATATTTTGTGGAGTACCAGCACAGAAAAATGTAACGGGGGGGAGGGTAATGAACATTAAGGCAATGTCCTTCAAATGCTATGCCTCGATCTGAGATAACCTGTCAAATAAAGGACATGGAAGCAATAATTTAAAAGGATAGGAAATCAAAGATAAAAGTCTCCCTCTATTTTTATGATGCAGAGAAGACACCTCAGTCTCTTGAGTTGCTTTGCTACATAGACGTTATGACAATATCACAGAACATATTCATAAAGCTGCTAATACCCTTATTTTGGGGGCCTCAGATAAATCAATCAATTCAAATGCTAAATATCTCTCTTCTTATAGAAACCTCTTGTTTTCTGATTTTGTGCTATTTCCCACATAAGACACTGTCTCCTGACATGGTACATTTTCAGTGACTGTCCTCCATGTCTAGACTTCTCTCCCTTCTGTTCTCTATCTCCTGACTTCTTTCAAGTCCCAGCTAATTTCTACCTTCTGCAGGAAGCAACTCCAAGTCCTTATGTTAATGCTTTCCCTCTGAGTTTACCTCCAATTTACCCTGCATGTCTCATAACATAGTTCCTTGCACGTTGTCTCTCCTGAAGCTCCTTGAGATCAGAGACTGTCATTTGTCTTCCTTTGCATTCCTAATGCTTAGCACAGTGTCTGGCACACTGTAGGTAAAGGTGCTTAACAAATGATTGTTGAATGACTAACTAACCTTCCCAAGCCTTTTTCTGTGTTGCTTTTTCCTAGTTTCCTCATTGTTAGCCAATTTCTCCCTTGCAACTCAAGTTCCTTCTCCCTTATGTACTATAAACTCCTTCCACCCCATCTTTCTGGTCTTCTTTTAAGAATCAAGGTATCGGACAGTGCACCAAAACTGATGATAGGACAAACACAGGTTCAAATCCTTTTTTGAAAATTTGCCATCTGTGGGTTGATGAAGTATCTCCAAGCTTTAGCTTTCCCATCTGCAAAATGGAAATAATCGTACTAGTACAACCTACACCACTAAGTTGATGTGAGTAAAGTAAACATGGAAACATGGCATTATCCTATAATTTTCACAGCAATTTCAAAATCTCAATAGACACCTGATGAACAATATCAGTCCTCCTGAATACTAAAAGAAAGGGTTTTAATTAGTTTACCTCCAAAAAAATCAGTCCTGTGCATGGCATGATGTAGCTTGGACACCTTAGCATGGATACAAAGTGAAATTAATGAGGAAAGTACCAACAATAATAAGCCATAATATGGTAATAACTGTATCTGCCACCTAATAATAAGGTGACCTTTTTTCATTTTTCCTTTAAATGATCATAACAACTTACTGAAATATAGCATTTCCAAGTTTGCCGCATACTTTTCACCATTCTGATCAAAGCATCACTTACTATATTCAGAGAGCTTATAAGTTCTTTTCTTTCATTTCACAAAAGAAGCAACTTTTGCACAAACAAGTAGGCAAGTTAGACAAAACAAATTGTGACAACATCTGGAAATAGAAACCAATTTTTCTGAATGAAAAAGAGGAGGGTTGGAATAAAAGAACTTGGTTTCTAAAGATTCCACTTTCAGCACCTACTTCCCAACGACCCTTCTCAAACTGTAGAAAAAAGAAGGTCCCCATACCGTTTAATCCACAAGCAGGTTCCTTTTGTTCTAGAGATTCCCACTTCTTCCACAGAGAATCTGGGTGTACTTGTCTCCTGTAAATGATATGTGGGTGATGCTTTCCTTCAGCCAATGGATGCATTTTAACAGGTTCAATGAAATAGTCTCCATGTGGCAGGCGAAAAAATCCAGTCTGAAAATATATTCAATAAGAGGATTGATTTGGATCAACTTCTTACAAGTGAAAGAAAAACTAAGAAAAAAACTCTGTCAACGTTGCTGCTTGCTGAAGGCCAGCCTTTCTGTAGTCCACAATTCAGCCCCAAACATACATTTCCTCCTCTATATGCATCTAAAGGGTTCTCTAGCACTGACACCAGTCACCCAGGAGGAGCCCTCAGTAGTGACTTATTGATTTGTAAGAAGGACATGTTCTCCTAAAGACTTCAGCACCTTCTGAACTGCCCTTGGGTACATTATCCAACTAACAACTTTTCCAGGCACTTTATTTGAACTCCCATCACCTTATCCCAACCTGATGCTTCATCTGCTTGGAATCCAAGTTAAGCTCTCTTGATTGGTGAATGAGTACAAACCTCTCCATTCTACTGTATCTAGCGGGCTCCAAAGCATCTTCATATGCCCTCCAGGTATTTACCTTAGATATTTTGCTACCAGCTCTTCTGACACAAGAATATCCCTCACCTCTCCTCAGCCCCAACTTTCTACCTCTTACTTTTGGCACAGTAATCAAATCCATTGCTTCCAGAAAAAGGCAGATCAATTAACTGCATGTGGATAGACTCACCATCCCAGGACTCCCAAGACCAGTTCTCTTGGTCAACACTTCCACTATATGCATTGAATACCCAACTAAAATCAGCAACACATGGTGAAGTTCTTGACATGTAGAAAGTCAATACTTAAATAAATATTCTTTTTCACTGACTGATTGATTTACTCATTCATTCATTCAACTATTCCTCTCCACTGGCCTAGAGTGTGAACTGCTTATCACAAGGTTGCTGATAGCAAAACTGTTGTATCACTGACCTATATGATGCAAGAATAGATGCTAAGATATATTATGAAAAGCAAGAGCTACACACAACATAACCAAGAGATCCTCAATGCTAGACCTATTCCCACCCACCTTGGATAGAGCCACCTGCTGGTTCTCTCCGGGTCACTTCTGCACAGTGCCAGTGCTCATGACCATAATACTGGAGGGAGAATTTCAGAGATGGAATGGATGTTCCCCATCATTTTACACTCAAGGAAACGGAAAAGCAGAGAGTTTAAGTGACTAGCACAAGAATTTGAATCCGATTCTTCTGATGCTGAATTCAGCACTCTGTCCATGCTTCCATAGATCAAACCTTACACCATTCCCCCCGCCCCGGGAACCCCACTCTCCCATCTAGAAGAGAATATCTGTCAGAAAGAAACATTTTGATGGATTGCACTTATATGAGCTCCCTAATACACCCACACACACCATTAAGCACTTTCTAGTTCTGTTGATAGTTCCAAAATACACAATTTTTTTATTTGGACCCAGGAGGGCAGTTAGTCCTCTAAGTCCAGCCCACAAACCCCGAATCTCATGGTAATAATAGGATAGCCTATTTGAAAACAAATTCCCCAAGAAATATGTGGCTCCAAGTTAATCTATGGAAAATTCCCAATCTGCCTTGCTATGTATGGTGAGTATTCTGATACTCAGCATCACAGGTGTAAAGATGATTCAGTCAGTCATGAAACAAGAGAGCTCTTGTTGGCAGAGATAATTTTATTTGGCATCTAACAACAGCTTAAGGAGGCTGCTCCTGGAAATTTTTCTTACTTTTCAATCTACATTTGTGTTTCAATCTCTGAAATTTCCTGCAAAAGTTAAGTAACTTGCCAGTAGCCAAATAGAAAATACATCAGAAAGCAGGACTTGAATCCAGACTTTCTTGACTCCGAAGTCAACCTTCTATACAAAATTACTAATGTAGGTGGAAATCACAAATTCTATAACTAGTTCCATGCTTTGGGCACTGACATTCCTCGATTTCTATTGAATTACAAGTCATACTAGTATGAAGCACCAACCACAGCAAACCCATCTGACCTGGGGTCCAGTCATCCTAACATAAGACACAGGGTTTGGATTCTTAGTGATCTTCTAGTCTAGAAATGTCAAAGTCCTCCCAAACCAGATTAAAATGTAACTGGGAAGTATTTAACAAAATAAATAAAAATATAATAGAATTTAGATAATGTCAATATAGAATTTTCTAAGTCAATATGCAGATCATAAGGATCCTTTTGTAGGGATTAGTATTCCCTCTTCCTATTGTAATTTGATGCCACTGATTTAGTAGTATCAATTTTATAGATAAAGAAACTGAGGCTCCAAGAGTTTGTTACAAAATGGAACAGAGGAGAGAGCTGGCATTCAAACCATGTTTTTAAAAAAATTTTCACTCCAAATCCAGTGCTTCGTCCTGCTGTTCCTTTGAGGACTGTCATTTTCTCTGTGATTCCTTTTCCTTGACGGCAGAACCTCTCACAGGAAGAGTCAAGGCATTAAAACAGCTGGAAGTAGACTCCTTATAGCTCAGGGATTTGGTTCTGCTTCTATAATTAAACATAAGCAGAATGCAGAAAGAGAATTTGGGTCTGATTTGAGATGATGAAGTATTACTCCATAATAAGAAAACAGGTCTCCTAATAGGGTTAGAGATTCTGTGAACATTGTGTGACTGTTATCAATTGAATATCACTTTCCTAAGTGAGGCAACTGGGGCAGCTAGTGTACAGTGGCCAGGCTTAGAGTCAGGAAGGTCTGAATTCAAATCCAGTCTCAGAAACATACTAGCTGTGTGACCCTGGGCAAGCCACTTAACCCTGTTTGCCTCAGTTTCTGTAAAATGAGCTGGAGAAGGAATGGCTGGTCACTCTAGTACCTTTGCCAAGAAAACCCCAAATGGGGTCACAAAGAGTTGAACATAACTGAAACAACTGAACAACAAAGGGAGATGACAGAACGCTCACACAACAATGAGGTTTTAATGCTGTTTTCTCAACCCCAAACTTTGGCTCCAAGTTGCGCAGAGAGGGATGGGGCTCTGGCCCAAGTCATCATTATCACCTTTTGTGTAGCAGAAATGAGGACACTTGGAAAGTGCTGCTGTTTTCCCAAATGTTCAGTTTCCATTTGCATTCTTTTGCCTATACACTGTTGGTTGCTGGGCTTATTTCTATATTATCCCAGTAGTAGAAGCAGGAGGAGACCAAACATCTAGCCTGAACATTCTCAAGGAATCCATCTACAATTTTGGGTAAATTGCCTCTCAGCTACAAAGTCATTCTCCAACCATAGCAAGACTTTCTACATGCCCAGATTGGACTGAAGCTTGAGCAGGATACTACAATTATGTCCAAAAAGGTCAGTGTGGACCTCCTATGACAAGAACAAGGAGGAAAGGTGATGAACAGAGACACCTAAGTCCGGTGATGACAGGGCTTCTTAGCTCTTTGTGCCTTGGACCCCTTTGGCAGTGAGGTGAAGCTCACAGACCCTTTATCAAGATCATGCATTTATATGCATAAAATAAAACATAGAAGATTACAAAGGAAAGCTGTTATATTAAAATACAGTTATCAAAATATATATTTTTTAAAGTTCACAGACTTAACCATTAAGAACCACTACATCGTGGGATGCTGAGAAAAGAAAGCTTCATGATAAGACTCTGGACTTCTGCCTGATTCTACTTCTTAAAAGCATCATACAGTTGCTTGAGGTTTTTTTCCATGTAGATCATGAGCTCATACAGCACACACATGTAGGTACTCACACATAGCTGTGCATATCTGGCAGGCACGTGTATTGCAGCATGCAGTTCTCATCTCCTTTAATCTAACAGAAGCCAGACTGTTCTGAAAGGAAGGGCCTGAGGTTTGCTTTACAAAAGAAAGGATTTCTCCTTGATCTTGCCTCATCCCAACCCCTTCCTCCATTAGAAAAAAATTCTTTGAATCCCAGTGGCTGATGCAGTACTTTATTCATAATATTAATTCAATCAATCAAGAAATATTTATACTATATAATGCCTGCTATAAGGTAGGCACTGTGCTAAGTGTAGGGGAGACAAAGAACAAAATGAAATAATTCCTGCATTCAAGGAGCTTACTTTTCATGGGGAGAGAAAATATAGATACACAGAAGTACATTCTCTCTCTCCACACATATATACACATACATTTATATATATATATATATATATATATATATGCATATATATACAGTTTTATAATATATTTGTATAATTATAATATATATACACAAATATATATATGAACACACACATAAAGATAATTTTGAGGGGAAAGCACTAGAATTAGGGGTATCAAGACAGGTCATATGCAGGGGGTGACATCTGAACTGAATTTTAAAGAACACTTGTAATTTTAAGAGATTGGGACAGGGCTGGAATACATACTAACCATAGGGAAACTACCCTTGCAAAAACATAGATATAGATAATGGAATATTAAATGTAAGATATGCTTCGACAGAAAGTGTAGTTTGGTGGGATCATAGTGTGCTTTCAAGCATTCAAAGGAGTAACATATAGGCAGCTAGGTGGCACAGTGGATAGAATGCCAGGCCTGGAGTCATGAAGACCTGAGTTCAAATCCAGCCTCAAACACTTGCTAGCTGTGTGACCCTGAGCAAGTCACTTAACATTGTTTGCCTCAATTTCCTCATCTATACAATGAGCTGGAGAAGAAAATGGCAAACCACTCCAGTGTCTATGTCAAGAAAACCTCAAATGGGATCATGAAGAATAGGGCATTACTGAAACAACTAAATGACAACAAATTATAAGACTAATCTGCATCATGTTAGGAGCCACCATTCCCATTACAACTCAGGAGGAATTCTAAAGCCACATTTTCTCCAAATCAATTTAATACAATTCAACAATTTATTATGACCCTACTATGAGCAAGGCCCTGTGCCATAAGGGTAGTAAAATGAAAAACTCTTTAAAAATAGTTGGCATTTTTCACTGTATGTGTATCACTAGTGCTTAGCACTAGCAGTCCCTTAATAAAGGGTTTGCGAATCTGTTGAACTGAAATTCTGGACACTGAAGGATACTCAAAGATCATCAAGATTCCTGTCTTTGATTAATTTCACTGCCCTAACAGTCTGACTGCCTTGTCAAAGGAGAACCAGTCTGAGGCTAAATAAAAATCAAATTGCCCAGTTCTTTAGGGGTTTGCCATCAGTTGCAACATGTCTACAAGACCTATGCTGGGAAGTAAGGCTGGAGGGAGAGCTATCCCTAGACAGAACTAGAATGTAGGCAAAATATGGCCCAATATATGAATACTCTCCTGCCCTCCTTTTCAGTGGATTTCTTTATCCAACAGTGATATTCTGACGGGGCTACCTCTCCAACTAAGCACCTTGATGTCTCATACTTACTTCTGTGCTCTCCATAAAAACCCACAGTCTGTTGGAAAGAATCCTATACTCATTCATACTAAAGCAACCATGGTGGTCAGGCTTAATATGTTACTCCTTCCATGCACAGCCATATATGAATAGGAAACAATTTCTTAAGTTAAAGGAATGAAGTGCTAACAGTGCAAGTTTATGTGCTAATAATAAGAACACCTAACTTCAAATTTTGCAAAGTGCTTTACAAATATTATTTCCTTTTAATCTTCACAACAACCCTGGAAGGCAAGTGCTATTATTATCACCCCCATTTTACAGATGAAGAAACTGAGGCAGACAGGGGTTAAGTAATTGATTTAGGACTGCACAGGTACTACACATCTGAAGCCAGAACTGAACTCTGGTCTTTCTGACCCTAGATCCAAAACTCTCTTCATCATACCATTTACCTACCACAACAAGCTATATAAAAACAGTTCCTTAACCTTAAAACTGTCTCTTATAGCAGATATTAGACAGTAATGAACAGCATGCAATACTGGAAACATATGAGCCTTAACTCTGCTACTTATACACTGAATGCTGCTCCCTTACTAAAGAAGTCCCTTAACCTCTCTGAGGCTCTGTTTCCTTATCTGTAAACTAAGAAGTGAACCAGATCTCTAAGGTCCTTCCAGATCAAAGATTCCTCCTGGACGGATTTCTTGGAGCTCAACCAGGGCTCAGTTCCATAATACTTTTTTGTGGTTATTGTTGTTGAGAACTTGAAAAGAACTATTCAAAGAACATGGTAGCAGGTTTTTTTTTTCCTCTCAACACATTCTTAGCTTGTAAGCAATTGCTCCAAAAAAAAAAAAATCAATCGGAGTGAAATATCTGAAATGTTCTCTGTCTCAGTTCTCTATGTATGCTGAAAACATCATTTAAGTACAGATTCCAGAAACTTTTAAAAAGCAGTTTTCTTAGAGCCATCAAGCTGGGGGACCCTTGAAAGTCTGTCGGATCTGTGATTTTCTACCTTCAGTGAAGATAACACTTCAGTAGTTCCAGGAAGACAAAAGAGAAAGACGATTCTTTGAACATTTAGTCAAGAGGAACTTCTGCCACCTCTACTAGGAGAGCATCTCAATGTGTCAATTTGCACTAGCAAGAAACTCTTCCTTAGGAATAAATGTCTCAGTTTGTAACTTTAAACTAATTCCTTCCATCCTTTGGTATTTGTATCATCAGTGCTAAGCAGAGTGCCTGGCACATAGTAGGTGCTCAATTAATAATTATTGTTAATAAAAATTAACATCAAAATTTTAAAGTTAAGTTAAATAAAATTAACATTTTATTAACTGACTGGTTGTTGTATTTTCTGTGAGCTTTAGATTTCAAGGTTCTATAGAAGAAGTCCAACAGAGTGAAGAGTTAGGAAACCCAAATTTTAGGTTTTACTCTGCCACTAATCTACTATGTGACCACAAACACGTCACGTAATTGTAGATTTCAGTTTCCTAAATTATAAATGATAGGGTTAACCTAGATAATTTCATACAGTCTCTTCTATCTTAAAATTCCAGAATTCTGAGCCTTACAATGCCAGCTCCTAGAAACAAGAGTAATTTATACTTGGGTAAAGTTTTATTTTTGTTCAGTCGTTTCCATCGTATTGAACTCTTTGTGACCCCCTTGGGAAAGATATTGAAGTGGTTTGCCATTTCCTTCTCTGACTCATTTTACAGATAAGGAAACTGAGGCAATCAGGGTGAATAACTTGCCCCAGTTCACACAGCTAACAAGTGTCTGAGATGGTCTTTGACCTCAAGAAGATGAACCTTCCTGACAAGCCTGGTGCTGTATCCACTGCCCACCTAGTTGCCCATGGCAGTGTTTTACAATTTACATAGTATTTTCACAATAAGCTGAAGGTTTCAGGTAGACAGGTCAAGTATTATTATTTCCATTTTACAGATGAGAAGACTGCAGTTAAATGAAGCTAAGTATCTCACCCAAAATAACACAGCTAGTCAATGGCAGAGTTGGTACTCCAATAAGTGTAATCTGAATCATCTGTCTACTACCATTTCTCTACCTTTGCTTTATAATATAATACAATAAGACAGTGAAGAAAAGTAGATAAAGAACAAGTCTTGGAATCAAGTTCTACCTCTGAAACACCCTGTTTTTCAGTACTCTCCTGCCCTAGAGAACTATCGGACCCTGGGCAAGTCACTCAGCTTCTTGATGCCCCAGAAGACTCTTTAAAATTAGAAATTACTAAGCAGCAGCAGTTGTGCATTGATAGATGGAGTTTTCTTACTGGGAGTTCCCTGTAACAGGGAAAACATAAATCCAACCCAGAAAAGGAAAACAATCTCTTTACAAGTTTCTCATTTCTATAAAAACACTCATTACTATGCACACAGGGAACATGATTTAACTCCCAACCAATCAAATATTTATTAAACTCATCCTTTAATATTCAGCTCATATTCTACCATGATGTTGTCCCCAAGCACTCCTTATTCTAACAGTCTTTAGAATTGTGACTTCACAATTTAACATTTAATTATAGGCTCAACAGTGTTTGCTAAATGTTTTGGGCACAGTACCCTCATTTACACGAGGAGATTGTAATCTCCTTGAAAGCAAATACCTTCATACCTCTTGTTTTCCCTAAGTAATAGAACATAAATCAACAGACATTGATTAAGCACCGGTTATATTCCTGGCACTATGTTGGGTTCTGCAGAAGCAAAGACAAAAATGAGACAGGCTCTAACCTCAAATAGTTTGCATTTGCTGGAAAAAAAATATTACATACACATATAAGTAAAATGTAGGTTGGAGTGGGCATGCCGAACCTGGTAGCCTTGGAGTACGTCTAGATTACCTAACATGGAGGCTTTCTCATCTGCTAACACACCAGTGAAGGTAGCCTCACTGCATTGACTGCATCTTTAA
The DNA here is from genome assembly GCA_023548195.1 of Bettongia penicillata ogilbyi. Taxonomy (NCBI): domain Eukaryota; kingdom Metazoa; phylum Chordata; class Mammalia; order Diprotodontia; family Potoroidae; genus Bettongia; species Bettongia penicillata. Next base: position 1,267,955 of record JAJHZJ010000640.1, read on the forward strand.
AACTGGCAAGACTGAGCCAGTCTTTTTTCTTCTGCTTCTCTCTTTTCAACAACTCTTTTTGCTGCCTTCAGTGAGTGAAGTTCCTAGTCCCCCAACAGTACAGGAGACATGAACTGAATTGGTAAGCATAAAAAAGAAGTTCCTTCTCTTGCTCCCTATCACTCCCCACTGGAGAGGAAGAGATTTGCCTCAATTTCAGGTGCTTCTGGCAATCCCTGCAGGACAAAGAAGGAGTCTGAACCAAGATGACCTTGGAGCCAGAATTGCAAGTGGGATAATTAATACCAGAGTTGTGTGGGAGCCCTAAGCAACCAGGATGCCTAGTACCTGAGCCCTAAGTGAAGTTTAGACCTGGAACTAGGAATGTGCTCCAAAGGAACTGAGCTCACCTAAGAACTGCAATCATCTTCCCATCCCTAGAGAAAGAGGTGGTATAGGTTGGGGAAAGGGATTATGCCTCCCAAGTGTGAGGAAGTAAATTTGTATATTTGTAATTATCTTTTTAAAAAAATTTATATTTTATTTTTTCCAATTACATATAAAACAATTTTTAATTTTTTTTTTATTTTGACTTCCAAATTTTCTTCCTCCCTCCCCTGCCCTCTCCTTGAGAAGGGAAGGAAATTAATATAGCTTACACATGTGCTGTTGAGCAAGATATATTTTCATACTAGTCACATTGTGAAAGAAAACAAACAAAAAAAAAACCCCAGAAAAATAAAGTTTTAAAAAAGTATGCTTCATTCTGTAGTCAGACATCATCAATTCTTTTGTGATCACCTTTTGAAGCAAATATTCCTTTGTAAAAAGCAAATTCAATTATTAAGGTTCAGGGGAATCTATACTCCCTATACTTGAGAGAACAACACTGGTGGAGGTTGGTCCCATTTACAGAGAGCCTTAAGGGTGCCTGAGAACCCTGAGGAGGAGTGAAGTTTTACCTTTCTGGTCTTACATGCAATGAGGGTCATATTAGTTGGTGTTACATATGTATATGCAAAAATATATTAAAAGTAGATATAAGGTCATTTCAAGAGGTACTAGCTTCTGGAGGTAATCACAAGAGACTCCTGCAGATGATGGCATTTGATTGGATCTTTGAAAGGATTCTAAGTGACAGTTGAGGTGAGGAAGGACTTTATTGCAGGCCTTTTCAATGACCCACAGATAGGAAGAGCAAAGAAGGTTGTAGGTGCTAAGTACATCTTTGCTGATTGACTTTAGATTAATGGGAGGGGGCAAGGGACACTTTACTTCAATACTTCCTGATCTTCTGCCATCTTGGCTCCACTTCAGAGTACTATTCTTAAAGTTGGAATAAGACCTAAAGGTCTGATCATGTCACTCCCCTTCTAAAGAAGTTTTAACTCTCTAGAAGCAAACTCCTCTGTCTAGCATTAAAAACCCATAATCTGGCTACAACCTATCCTTCCACACTGATTATACATTACTCCCCTTCACGGACTAAATGTTCCCAACAAAATGACCTATTTGCTGTTCTCTAGACATTCCATTGCAGAAACGCCCCCATAACTGAAATGCTCTCCCTCCCCAACTATAGCTCTTAGACTCTCTTAGATTCCATTAAGGCTCAGCTGAAGGACCAAGTAGAAGAGGCTCCCAATCCTTCCAATTGCTGGTGCTCTGATTCCCCTGTCCCCTTCAATGACTTTGCATTCCTTCTAGATTTACTTACTGAAATGCTGATCAGGAGAAGTTCTAGTCAATTACATTAATCTCCCTCAAAAATTGGAGTTTTCATAGAAGGATATGGATGAGTTGTTCAAGACGAAAAGGTGTGGATTTTTGTTCAGTTGTGTGCTACTTTTTGTGACCCCATTTGGAGTTTGCCATTTCTTTCTCCAGCTCATTTTACAGGTGGGGACACTGCAGTAAACAGGGCTAAGTATTTGCCCAGCATCACATAGCTAGTAAGTGTCTGAGGCCAGATTTGAATTCAGGTCTTCCTGACCTCAGACCTGACATGCTATCAACTATACCATGTAGCTGCGGATTAGATGGGTTGAAATCTACCCTTCTACAAGACATAACCACACTCATTAAATCATGGATTCATTGGAGCAATGGTGTCAGACTCAAATGGAATACAGATCCCAGCTGGCTGTATATTGACTTAGAAAACCAACAAATTAACATATTGTATTTTTACTTATTTTGTTAAACATTTCCCAGTTACATTTTCACTAGTTGGGCGGCACTCAGAAGTTTTGCTGGCCCCCAAGATTTCCTCCTCTTTGACCCAGTGAACCTGTAACCCTTCCAGGTGTCTTCCTGAGTTCCTGCTACCTAATTCACACATGCATCCATTCTCCCAAAGCACATATCTCTTTCTTCCTAGTCACACCCTGATTTAATATTCAGTTCTACTGAAGGTGTATCTGGTACACATTAAATCATATTAGCCCTATGATATTTTGATGAAAGATGAAAGGGCCTGGTCCTAGAGGCCAGGGCCTTTTGTCACCATAGTAACTCTTTCTATAGAGAAACTAGGACAATATCCCATAAAATCAGGTTAATAGTCAATGCATTTGGGTTGATAATTATGTTTATCACCAAAATTGGGAAAATTAGGACAAGATGATGAATAGGTTGGTGAGAAGGGGATTCAGTAAAAGGCAGAGGTGGGAGACAGAGAGTAGGGCTAAGTAGACGTGGGACAGACTGGAAAGAAAGGCCACAGAAAGAAGAGGAAGCTGTGGTGGAGTGGAAACAGCACAGGAGAGGATGAAACTCTCAGCTGTTCATCCAATCAGTGACAGCACGCAGATTGTTCTAAACAAATATGAAGTACATATTGTAGAACAGTGTGTACTGACCTGTTCCAGGGCTTTCCTCCCCCATACCCCACCTGCCTTTGTTGCCTCATTTCCAGAGGCAGGGAGGTATTTTATATCACCGTCCACAGACTGACAAGGGGGAGAAATGAATGGATAGCCATACACATGTGAAAAAAAAGCAGTTTAATATAGATTGTTGTCTTTTAAGAAACAGAAATATGTTGTATAATTCCACTTGTGTTTCAGATGAAAATAATTAAACTTTACCCAACAAATAAAGCATTTAATCTTATTATATATATTATATATTATATATGATGATAAGTTCTGGGTGAAATGGACATTTGGGGAAAGGAGAAAGAAGAAAGGGAAAGGGGAAGAAGGGGGAGAAGAAATAAAGAAAGGAAGTAAAATGTGAGAATGGAAGGAAAGAAGGTGGAGAAAAAAGGACAAGATATCTAAGGAATACTTTGTCTCTGCAGACAAAACACATAGAATTGTTCCCTGTACACCACAGTTCATCTCCTGATACCAGGCCTTTGAACTACCTGTACTACATGACTAGAATACTCTTCCTCTTCCTCTCTGCCTCTTAGAATCCCTATATCTCTTCAAGATTCAGCCCAAGGACCACCTAAAAGAGTTAAATATCTTGAATTAAGCATCCAATGATACACTTTATTTCAAAACTCCATTTCCTATGCTTTTTAAGTATAGATAGGTAAGACACCTAATTAGGTTCAGATTCAAATCTTCTACCTTCTAGCTTCAATCATATATGGTCAAACTTTTGTCAATTCCTTGGGGGTTTATGTATGAAGAGATAGAAATGTTATTGTATGAAATGTCAATCAAAAAAGAGCTGCTTATTTGGAGCACTTGGGATGCACTGAAGAATGCCTGACTCCAAAAAGCAAGAGCTCACCCCAGCCTTCCTCTGCCATCTTATAGGAAGAATCTGCATGCAGTCTTTCCAGAAAAGGAAGCACATGGTAGTTTTTTCTCTTCACTCCAAATCAGAGTAGCAATTAATAGCCAGCATTTGTATATTAACTTAAGATTTGCAAAGCACTCCAGGTGCTCCCTTTTCATCCTTACTGATCTGTGAGGCAGGCACTATTTGAGAGATGTGAAGTGATTTGTCACACAGCTATTAAGTTTTTGAGGAGAGATTTGAATGTCTTATGGAAATGGCAAATCACTCCAGTCTCTTTGCCAAGAAAACCCCAAATGCGGTCACAAAGAGTCAGATACAACTGAAACAACTTAACAATATTGAGTCTAGGTTCAGTGTTCTCTCCAATTACTTGTTTCAGTAATACCACTTCCCCTTTCTCCAATACCCACTGTCAGTTGGTGACTGTTAGGAAAGGGCTACTCTAGTGCCTCTGACCTGTCTGGTCATGCTTGGACTTCAGTTCACTTTAGCACTGGAGCACAGTCGTTTCTGAAGTGTTTTAATTCAGGACTGCTCTCCTGGTCAGAAACCAACAGAACACAAGACTCCACAGAACACAAGAAAGGGATTAACCAGTCAATCAAACAGTTACATGCTAGCCATGAAGCTACAATGGGGATACAAATACAAAATAAATAAAAAATCTCTCTTAGAAAGAAACTTAAAGTGATGCTTTAAAAAATCAAAATTACTGAGGTTGCTTTCTGTGTTTTAAACCTGAAAATCTGGGAAAGAGATAGGGCTGGCTGCCCATCCACATGGCCTAAAGCACCCCACAGGTCTGCCCTTTGGGGATTTCTTAGAATCGTAAATTTAATACTGAATGGGACCTCAGAAATTATATAATGAAACTCTTTCATTTACATATGAGGAAACCAAGGTCCAGCTAGGTGAAGGAATTTGCCAAAGGGCACGCCAGCATGAAGCAACAGCAGAGATTTGAACTCAGGTCTTTTCATTCCAAATCTAGCACCCTTCCAAATGCACCATTCTAAATCTTTTTCTGTATAAGGCTGCTGTGGATGTTAACTTTAGCCAGTTGGTGGGTCAAGCAGGAGAAGAAAAAGAGGTAGAGAGCAGAGAGAGAGAGAAAAGGGGGGGGGGGGGGGGAGAGATAGAAGGAAAGAGAAAATGGTGAGAGGCAGATAGAGACAGAAACAGAGGAAAGAAGAGAAAAAGAAGTGTGAAATGCCCCTCACCCTACATTCTCCTAGGATTTGGGTATTAGTCTTATGCCCACAACCTATACCTTCCCACCCGCCCCAAAAAAAGAACCTGTCAAAACCAAAAGCTTTGCAAGATACTTGGAAAGGCATTCATCATTCTTGAAGTATCTGAGTCCTCCCCAGAAGACCAATGATGATATTTAATATAAATTTTAGACTTTAATAAGGGTCAAAAGTTTGAATTAAGAAGAGCCTGGACCTAATAGTCTCCTTTGTTTAGAGGATGCCTTTTGTCAAGCAAATGGGATTTCCTTATCAGACCCTTCTTCTAGCATCCTAGTGAAAAACACAGACACCTTAGGTTGTGAATAAACAACTTCAATGGCCTTCTTGGGACAGGATGTCTGGGTGAAGGGACTTTGTTTTAAATCACAAAGGCATGCTATGGAAGGAAGATGCCCATAGCTTGGGATCATTAACCCAATTGATGCCACTTTGTTTACAATGTGTTTATCTAAGAGAACTCCTTTCTCACGGCAAAATGTATATAAGTGAGAAGGTTTCTGTACTGGCTAGCCAGAACATTTTCTGGCTCCATAATGCATTATGTTACCGTTATCTTTATTGGGAATTGTTTAATTAATTCAATCATAAAGTGTATGCATTTAGCCTGTTGCCTTTTCTCTAACCAGTTTTCATGTTAACACCAAGCAGCACATTGTTAGAAATTCAGCAAGGAAAGTTAGGACTTCTTCCCTTTGCCTTTCAACATGGGGTCCTTTAGGAATGTTAAAACAGCTGCAAAGGAAAATGGAATCAGAGCATCAGGATATAGAGATACATTTTTTTCTTTCCTACAAGGAATAATTAAAGGATCAAAACCTATACACAGGCTCAGAAAATGAGCACTTTCCTAAAAAAAATCTATCAAGACAAAGTTTAAAGAGTTGAATCTCTAGAGATAAAATCAGAGAATGAAAGGGTCTGTATCACTGAAATCTATGCTAATTCTAAAGTAGTGAGGCTGTTTGCTAGGGAGTTATAAACCATATAATGAAGGCTGAGTTAGCTGTAGATGTACAGGTCTCCTGATGAAGACCAACAGAGGATCCAAATGGAAGAAAGAAAAAAAAAAGGTTCCTTGGAGGAGGAAAAAAACCAATATGAAATACTTAGCTAGTCATGGTCTGAAGGCCTACCAAGGGCCTACAAGTTTATCTTCCACAGAACCACAGACTGTAACTATTGGAAAAGACCTTAGAGGTCATCTTATTCAATCCCCTCAGGCCAAAGTCTCACAAATGTTCAGTGATTTCTTTTATTTTTTTAAAGGAGCTATTAATGTAGAGAGAAGGCTGTTCTATGGTATCAGTGCAAATGACAAACATAAACTCAAAAACCCTGCCCACAAGCTTCTATTCACTTCCAAATGACAGAGTTTCTATTGTTTCTAGAGTTAAATTTCCTCAGTTAAATGACTGGCAGCTATGTGGCACAGTATCTGGCTTCAGACACTTCCCAGCTGTGTGACCCTGGGCAAGTCACTTAACCCTGCTTGCTTCAGATTCTTCATCTATAAAATGAGCTGGAGAAAGAAAATAAAACACCCCTATATCTTTGCCAAGAAAACCCCAAATGAGTTCACAAAAGGGTCAGACATGACTGAACAGCAAAAGGACTAGCTATGAAACCTGAAGCAGCTACCAAACAGGAACAATGGGGTGACTGGGTACATGGGCTTGAGCCTCAATTCTAAAATCACATTTCTCTTTAAAAATCACATTTCTCCCTGACCTCAAAACACTGTCTCAGGCAGTTTCTCCCCAGCCCAAGGACACACCCTGCCCCAGTAACAACTGTTGTTATTCCCTTCCTGCTACAGTAGCCAGCTGCACCTATAGAACTTATTAGTCTGAATCAGCTGTATACTGTCTGAGCTGGCTGTGCACTGCGTCATAAAGACATTTACTACTCATTGACCAGTCATATGTATCCTAAACTTAGACATATGAATACTCTCTTACATTTATCTTGACAAGATATTGATGAGAGCAGCCTGGTATTCCTTAGTCGGTCCTGACCACTAGTTGACTTAGTGACTTTTCAGGCCTAAAACCACACCTCCATGTAGCCTCCCACCTTGGGCTATTTCCCGATGAACTCCGGGTAAAATACCTGTGCAGTACATACCAAAAGGGCATGCTCCCTTAAGAACTAACCACTCCTTAACTACTCCCTAATCCTACCCTGAATCACCTAGTTAGCATATTATAAAACATCCTATATAAATTTTAACTGTACCCCTCTAAAGTTGCAGGTTCCCTAAGAACTCTTGCCCACTGAAAAGCATAATAAATCTTTACCTTGACCTCAACAATGCTTGAGTCTGTGAATTCTTTTCCAAACAGTCCACTAAGGGAACTCCAGCCTTGGAGTTTCTATACCCCTATTTCTCCAGTCCTCATCAGGAGGACCTGAATATAAGCCTATACCTAGTCGCCTCTGAACACATCCCTTATAAATGATGCAGCACTCAGGATAACATCTTTGGGCTATATCAGTAACTAAATCTCAGTAGATGGAGTATAAAACAGATCCATGTGATACTACTTTATCTAGGAGAGGTTTGCAGTCAACTGAATGGCACCATATATAGAATGCTGGATTTGAAGTAAGGAAGATCTTGAATCCTGACTCACACACTTATTAGGTGTATGACCCTGGGCAAGTCATTTAATCTTTTTTAGCCTCAGTTTCCTCATCTGTAAAATGGAGATAATAGTAGCACCTATCTTACAGGTTTGTTGTAAGGGTCATAATGAGATAAAATATGCAAAATGCTGGGCAAGCTTTAAATGTTAGATATTATTAATTGCCATGTTGTTTTGTGGTAGGTGGTATAATAATATTTGGCATTTGTATAATGCTTTAAAGTTTACAAAGTGCTGTGTATATTTTATTTCATTTGAATTTGATCCCTGCCTCAAATATGTACTAGCTATTTGATACAATGCAAATCACTTAACCTCTCTCAGACTTAGTTTCCCCATCCATAAAATGAGGATAGCAATAGCACCTACCTTCCAGAATTGCTGCAAAAATCAAATTAAATATTTGTATTTTTTTAAAAGCACTTATCGCCGTGCCTGACACATAGTAGACATTCTTGTTATTTAGTCAGCTGGCTGTATCTCACTCTTCATGACCCCATTTGGGGTTTTCTTGGCAAAGATACTGGAGTGGTTTGCCATTTCCTTCTCCAGCTCATTTTGCAGATGAGAACACGGAGGAAAATAGGGTTAAGTTGTTTGCCTAGGGTCACACAGCTAGTAAGTGTCTGAGGTTAGACTTGAACTCAGAAAGAGGAATCTTCCTGAGTCCAGGTCCAGAACTCTATTCACCTGGCTGCCCCAGCAGACACTCTAGAAACCCTTATTCCCTTCCCCTCCATTTGATCCTCATAATAACTGTACACTATAGAGCTTATTATGTCCATTTTCCAGAAAAGGAATTTGAGGCTTGGGGAACTTAAATGACTTGTCTGAGGATAGCTTTTAAGTGTCCAGGATAGGATTCAAACTCAGATCTTCTTGAGTCCAAGTCCGTCTCTCCTTCCATAAAGTCAATCTGCATAACTTAGGACTATAGGATCATTGCTGTCAGAGAATCACCTGGTCAAATGCTCTCACTTTACAGATGAGAAAACTGAGGCTGTATCAGTAAGCACCTGACATACACGGGGTTGGGGAGGCTATCACAAGTTCTTAGATCTGCATTTATAAAAGGAAAGGCAACTTTTGAGGGGTCAACAATCACTGTAATTACATCCAACATATAGGAAAAATATAAGCAAAGAAATAAAGACCAACAAGCCCGAATCAAAGCAATATTGCTATATACTTTACATATATCCCTGGATCGAGAGAGCCTTTACATCTGAGCAGTTGGGGATCTGAACATACAGCCACTCAGAGTCTAGACCAGGTAATCACAAGATCCTTCTCATAAGCAAACCCCCAAAGTAAAATACCAGCCTACCAGTATATATAACAAAAACTTGGCTCCTGATTGGCTCAGAGTCAGTAGGCATGAAACCTATACGAATCAGCACACCTGTGAACTATCACGGCTCAAAGGAGATTGAATCTTCAGATGCTCACAATTTCACCTAAGCCTCCAAACAAACAAATCCCACTGTTCTTGCTGTTACAGAGGTCCAGAAATGAAGTGATTTGCCTACAAGTCACACAGTTCAGGAGCATCAGAGGCAGAATTTGAGCCCAGTTCCTCTGATTTCAGAGTCAGTTCTCTTTCCACTGGACTCTGAAGCTTATGCCATATTAAAAAACCCCAAACAAAATTCTTTTGATCCTAGAATTATAGAAACACAGACATCAGAGATCCATTAGTCACAAAGAAGCTCAGAATGCTGGAACTGGAGGGAAACTTGAGATTCACCTAATCCAATTTCTGCATTGTTGAGATGAGGAAACTGAGGTGTGAGGAGAAATACAGTCACAGAACTGGTATGCAAAGAGCCAAGATCTAAGCTTTGTGATAAATGAGGAAACCAAAGCAAGAGAGACAAAAAAATTTGCCCCAAACTACTCTCTCTTTGAAGTCTCATCAAAGAGACTGTTCCATTTCATTCCTGTCTAGGCATCTTACTTTACTTTCCCTCTGCCTACCAATCTCTATGTATATCACACAACTAAAAAGCTAGTATAGAATCCATTATATACAACACATACAAACAGTGGCACAGTGGATAGAGTACAGGGCCTGGAGCCAGGAAGACTCATTTTCCTGAGTTCCAATCTGGCCTTAGAAGCTTCCTAGCTCTGTGATCTTGGGCAAGTCACTTAACCCTGTTTGTCTGTTTCTCATCTGTAAAACTAGCTGGAGAAGGAAAAAAGAAAAGCAAACCACTCCAGTATCTTTGCCAAGAAAACCCAAAAATGGGGTCACGAAGAGTTAGATATGACTGAAAAAATGACAGAATAAGTAGGTAAGTGGCCTTCTTGAGTCACTTTCTAACTGCCTACTTCTCTGAGTAACTAGTGTAGGCGAGCCACACTTGATGGGCAAGGAAGCAGCAACAACTGTCGTAACAAAGACTACAGGACTAGGATCCAAAGAGAGAATGGGGACACCAAAGAAGAGACAGACATGCATCTAGACACAGATCAATGATCACATCAGAATGGGCTCCATTATACACAACAGCTTTGTGTCTACACCTGTATTCATATAAATATGTGTGTAAATATGAAAATAAGCTCAATTTCCTCAGATAAAATTACGAAGAAGTAGATGATCTTCTGCTCCTCCAATGGTTAATCACTTCTCCCTCCCCAGCATCAGGATTCTAACCTATGACACATTTAACCAAGGAGTTAGTCAAGGAAATTTCATTAAGGTGCTATATATAATGATTTGAATTGTTAACCTACCAGAACACCTGTATTATAATAGGAATCTCATTTTAAGTTAAAAAAAAAAAAACAAAAAAAACAAAGACTCCAAGACTCAAAGGAATGAATTGCTAATGATGAGTTTTCAGGCCTTATTACAGGAGTAGGGTAGAGACTGGCCACAGAAACGAGAAATCAAGCTTCTTCTCTTTGTTGCAGGTGTGGAAAGCTATGGGTATGGACTACACAGTATCATGTCAGACACAGTCAATGAGGTTTGGTTTAACTGTACTACTTACCCCCCCCACTCCCTTCTTTGTTATTCTTTGTAACCAAGGATGGTTCATTGGTTAGAGGAGAGAGGAGATAAGATTTTAGTAAAGGTTTTAAAATATTTTTTGAAATCGTAGTATTATGATTGAGAGATATTTCGGCTTAGCTAATTACCTTCAAATGAACAGAATAAACTAAAAAATAGCAAAGTTTCCCACAGTGAGACTCAGTATGAAAGTGACTTAATCTTACCTATATAGTGTGGAAGATAAATGACTTCACAGTAGAGGAAAGAAAAAAAGAGTGCGAGAGAGAGCAAAAGAGGAACAAAGACAAAGAGGGAGGGAGACAGACAGACACAGAGACACATACAGAAAGGGGAAAGGGAGGGAGGGGAAAGGGAGGGAGGAAAGGGGGGAGGGGGGGAGGGGGGGGGGAACCTTGTCTTTGGTTTTATTTGGTCACAAAGTTAGCATAAGTCAAACATACTTTGTAAAAAAACCAAGTTCTGGGTACAGTGCTTTAAGGGGAAAATGACTGAATAAAGAGTATATGAAAGACAGTGAGAGGTAGAATAATAGGAGGGAGGGAGGGAAGGGAGGAAACATAAAGGGGGATATGGCGATTCACTTAAAATGACATTTCTCCAGTGAAAGAAGGAATAGATTTGTTCTGTGTTGCTATAGAGTCAGAACTAAAAGCAACGAGATAGAGGTTACAAGGAGGTAATCAGTTTGATACAAAGAACTTTCTGATAGTTTATCTGCCAAAAGTTGGGGCAGTTGCCTCATGAAATAGTGAATTCCCCCTCACTGGAGATTTTCTCTGTTTCAGAGGCAGCAGTAATACATTTTTTAGAGGTGATTTATTTTTTTAAAATTTTTACGTATTCATGAATTATATCTCATTCCTTTGGATCATAGGTCAAATAGAAACCTAGAAATAGGCCCAGCATACTAAGTAACATTGAATCTTTGCAATTTTAGCTTTGTGATCTAGTGCAAAGAACACTGGGCAAAATATCAAAGAAACTGGCTTCTAGTCTAAGTTCTTTCACTAACTGGTTGCATGACGTTGCTCAAACCACTTGATCTCTGTATAAAAGATTGGCTATCTGTAAAAAAGGGAAGAGCAAGACTTCCCTGTATTCCCATCTCTACAAATCGATAATGTACAGAGAAAATCCAAAAATGGATAGCAAGCATTTTATCAATATATCAACAACTAATCCTTTTTCATTCTGTCTTAGATTCATCCCTTTTCTTTATGTCCACTGCTACTACTAGAGGGCAAGATAAATCAGGTTCTTGCAACCTCACATCTAAAAGATTGCAATGGTCACCTAACTAATGAGCCTGCCTGCATTTCCGTGCCCAGCCCACCCCTCCCATTATCTTTCCATTCCATTCTGAACATCAACAAGAACTTAGTCTTCCTAGAAGACCATTGTCTTCATTCCCTTACTTAGACATCTGCATTGAATTGACTCCCCATCACCCAACACATCAAGCTCAAATTCCAACAACATGGTATAGTGAAAAGAGGACTGGATTAACTTCAGGGCACCTGGAGTTTTGTTCCCATTCTGCTACTCAGTCAAGTATCATTTACTCTCTAGGCTTTGGTTTCCTCAACTGTAAAATGAGATCTGACTGCATGACTTTCGAGTTCTCTTCAAGGTCTAAATCTTACAGTCCTATTCTAGCTTTTAAAACATTCTATAATGTTCTCTATTCAACATATCACCCACCATTCCCCAACACACTCTCAATAACAGCCAGAAAAGTCTCCTTCCTGTCCCAATGAACTAGGAATGTTGGGGACCAACTGTCTTTTCAGAAACCTTAGCACACATGGCCTTCTCTCTCCTTTATATGCTACCTGAGACCCTTCAGGACACAACATCCTCAGGTCCTATTTCCCTTGCCTTTGGATAGGTCAGAGGAAATAGCAACACAGCTTGCCACAAGGTTGGAGGGTTGAGGGCTAAGTCCAAAACTGGAGGGTCTGGGCCTGGAAGAAATCCGAACTTTTTAATCACTTGGTAGAATGGCTTCCTCACCCACTGATACTTTTCCTGGCCTCATTTCCCAGTGGTTAGCATATTACTCTCCCAGTGCCACTGATCCTGAACTTTTAACTGCCAAACTAACTTCCCACACTAACCCAGTGATGGATTCATTTTTTCCCATCCACTTCAACTTTGTCCTTCCTGCCCACACTGTCCTCCTCTAGATCTCTCTCCTTCCTACTGAGCCTTTGGGGACTCCCATCCTAAATTAATAAAATTCCTTTCATTTTAGATCTCTTCCTTTCTTATTTCTTTCTTGTTCTATAATTTACTGAAATCTGCCTCCTCCAAGAAAACACTGTGTCCCTGGCCATTGTTTCATTTTCTCTCAAATGCCAATTCACTCGTCCCAATGGGCGAGTCAGAGCTCTCTTTACCCCCTATTGCTACTTCCAGACTCCCAGTCCACCACCACTACTCATCAACAGTTTTTCAAGATTCACTATATTCAAATTTATCATCCAAACCAGATCCTGGTAGCTACTACCTATCAACTCTCAGGATATTCTCCCTCCTTTGTCAATGATTTTGGTATACCATTCACACTCTCCCCCATCAGCTCATCTCTTGCCTTCATGCTAGGGACTTCAGCATATATACTGAAGTTGCCTCAGTCCCCAAATTTCTCAGTTCTTAAATCTACTCAGTTCCCCAAACTGTCTCCTCCATGCTACGTCAGCTACACACAAAGATGGTAATCCTTTGATCTTGCCACCAATTATAAATACTCTACTTGTATTTTCAAGTACTCTGAACTAATTTTAGACCAACATAATCTTTTTTCATACCATAGTACATAATACTATACCTAAATCTATTCTTTGCTTTCATTGGATTTGCGTTTCCTCTACTACTCCATATTTTCCCAGGCCTTTTATCTCCTGTTAGCTGTACTCTTTTCCCTTCCCAGTCTTGACCCTCTAGTAAACCAGTTTAACTATATGCTTTTGTTTATGCAATCTAAGTTTATATTGTTTCATCTTATTTCTATGAAACTTCCCTAATAATCCTATCCAACATAGATCTCTGCCTTTCTGGTCATCCCATTGTATTGTCACAATCGAACATATTGACATTAAATTATGTTCATTTTAGCATCTTTCAAATCCTCTACCACATATATAGTAGGGCAAGTGCCAAGAGCATGGAAGAAAGCAATAAATAACTGTTAAATTACTGAATCAAGAACAACTCCATAATCATGTAGACAATATCATCAACTCAGCAATAGAGTTGACTTCTATAAAATCACAGAAACTTAAAAGCTGAAAAGGACATTAAAAGCCATTTAGTCCCATTGCAGGATTCCTGGGCACAGCATCCCTAATGTAATTCTTAGTCATTGGATCTCACTGAATCATCTAAGGGACATACAGAATATGTGTGATTCCTCTTCCATTTAACAGAAAAAATAATAATTAATTACTTTCTAAATCTTCTCTTTTTAAGGTTAACACACAAATTCCTTCATTTTCCCTGTGACATCATTTTTTATTTTATTTTTATTCAAAACTGACAAATGTCAAACAGAATGGGCATTTCCATAGGCAAAGAACATAGGAGGATTTTTTTTGATGAATCACCTTTATGTACACATTGAATATTGTATTTAAAATAAAAACAATGTTTAATTTTCAATGCTTTCTTGCTTGTCTGTGATTCTTCTCATTTGTTTGTCCCCCTTAAGTAAAAAAAATCATTTTAACAAATATGCTTTATCAAACAAAGCAAACTTCCATAATTGGCTACATCACAAAATATCTTATTCTGCATCTTAAGTCTATCACCTCTGTCAAGAAATAAATAAGATGCACCCATGTTTTATCATCAAATGTTTGGAATCACAATTGGTCATGGAATTGATCAGAGTTCTTAATTCTTTCAAAGCTGTTTTTCTTTACAATGTTGTTGTTATATAAATTATTCTCCTGGTTCTAATGAAATGTTCCCTTTTGTCATTTCTTATAGTGCAAAAACATCATTAAGCTATTGCCCAATTTATGGACTGTCTCTTAGTTTCCAGTTTTTTTGCTACTACAAAATAACTTCTATAAATATTTTAGCACATGTAGATGGCATCATTTCCATATATTTCATCCACCTCATTACCCTCCTTTCATTATATTTCAGCTTGTCAATGTCCCACTTTTAAAAGAGTCACCAGTTTGAAACAGAGATCCCATTACTAAACTTATATTCCAAGGAAAACCAAAAGAAATTTACTACATACACCTAAACTTTTCAGAATAACACTCTTTGTTGTGGACAATAACTAGAAATCAAATGGGGGATGACTAAACAAATTGTGGTTTATGAATTATATGTGGCACATTACTTCATATTTTTTAAAAAGGTGAACATGGACAATTCAGAGGAGCAGGGGAAGACATGCAAAATGATACAAGACAAAGTGACATGATTTGACTATATATATATATATATATATATATATATATATATATATATATATATATATATATATATATATATATATATATGTAACTACAACAAAGAAGCCACACCACCAAAAGTTAATCTGAATCCTATGGAATTAAAATGACCTGGATTGTCCCTAGAGAACAGATGATAAAATACACATACTGCCCTCCTTTGCAGAGACAGTGTGCAGCCTTACATATGCTATCAGATTCAGTTAATGCCTTGGTTAGTTTTGTTGAATTAGGTTTTTCTTTTTTTTTCTTTGTTAAAAGATAGGGTCCTCTAGGCAGAGATGGAAAAGTGGGGAGAGGGTGAGAATGAGAGGAAGAGGAAGAACAAGAGGAAGAGGGAAGGAAAGTGAGGGAGGGGAGGGAAAGAGAGAGAGAGATTTGTCAATGAGGGTGATATAAAAAAGATATCCTTAATTCTAAAAAAAAATAGCTTCCAAAAATGAACACAGTATTCCAATGCTATAGCTTCTGTATTCATTAACCCAACATCTACAATGTGTAATATGATAGTTGAATGCCAGGGGAGATGGAGAGGTAGAAAAACAGCCTCTGACCTTAAGGAGTCTCTTCTCTAGAAGAATGAAAGAAGTATGTGTATAAATAAATATAACAGAACCTGATTAGTCACCTTGTCTATCTAAGTCTCAGTTTCATCATCGGCAAAATGGTTGGATTTTATCATCTCTAAGATCCTTTCAGGCTCAATATTTTACTATTCTAATTTCATAAAGGGAACATAAAGGAGTATGAGATCAGATGAAAGAAACTACTTCCTGACTGGGAGGAGTGAAGGGAGAAAAACACAGGTCTCTTAGAAATCAAATAAGAGAAAGTGGGGCAGAGCCAAGATGGTGGAGTAGAAAGATGCACATACTCTAGCTCTTCCCCCCACAGTCCATAAAATACCTGTAAAAAATGACTCAACAAATTGTAGAACAGCAGAAGCCACAGAATGGCAGAGTAAAAGATATTTCTAGTCCAAGGTAACCTGGAACGCCAACAGGAAAGGTCTATCACACTGGACATGGAGTGGAACACAGCCCAGCCTTGGCCATGGAGCACATGAAGGAACAGGACTGGAACAGGCCTTGGGGGTGGAATCCCCAGCAACAGTGGAGGTTCTCAGATCTCTCAACTTACAAACGCCAAAGGCAGCTTCAAAGGTCAGTGAGAGGGGTGTTTTTCAAAGGATGAGAAGGGAATAGGGTCCTCCCCTAGCCCCAGAGCCAGACAGCAGCAGTGGAGGTAGCAGCAGCACCCATTTGTGTAGCCCTCCAGCTAAAGCCCCTGGGGGAACTGAGCAGCTGATCTGAATCTCATCCCTGAGCATAGTCCTGGAGCATGACTGAGCTGGAGGCAGTTATGGAGTGGGAATTCTATGACTCACAGATTCTAGGCAGAAAAGTTTTTGGTTGTTCCCAGACCAGGAGAGGAGTAAACTCCTCTCCCTTGATTGTGCCATCTTGGAGCAACTGAGAACTTACAAGTCCCCAGAGTATACCCTACTCTTGACAAAGGACTCAAAAGTCAAGTCAAGTAACTGGCTGAGAAAATGCCCAAAAATGGGAAAAAATAATACTATAGAAGGCTACTTTCTTGGTGAACAGGTATTTCCTTCCATCCTTTCAAATAGAAGAACAATGCTTACCCTCAGAGGCCTCCAAAGTAAATATGCAATGGACTCAGGCCATGGAAGAGCTCAAAAAGGATTTTGAAAATCAAGTAAGAGAGGTGGATGAAAAATTTGGAAGAGAAATGAAAGAAATGAAAAAAAAATTATAAAAAGTGAGTCAACAGCTTGCTAAAGGAGACCCAAAAAAATGCTGGAGAAAATAACACCTTGAAAAATAAGTTAACACAGTTGACAAAAGAGGTTCAAAAAGGCAATGAGGAGAACAATATTTTAAAAAGCAGAATTAGCTAAATGGAAAAGGAGGTTCAAAAGTTCACAGAAGAAAATAGTTCTTTAAAAATTAGAATGAAACAGATGGAAGCGAATGACTTTATGAGAAACCAAGAAATCACAAAACAAAACCAAAAGAATGAAAAAATGGAAGATAATGTGAACTATCTCATTGGAAAAACAACTGACATGAAAAATAGACCCAGGAGAGACAATTTTAAAATTACTGGACTACCTGAAAGCCATGATCAAAAAAAGAGCCTAGACATTATCTTCCATGAAATTATCAAAGAAAAATGCCCTGATATTATAGAACCAGAGGCCAAAATATATATTGAAAGAATCCACCCATCAACTCCTAGGAATATAGTAGCAAAATTCCAGAGTTCTCAGGTCAAGGAGAAAATATTGCAAGCGGCTAGAAACAGTTCAAGTATTGTGGAAGCGCAATCAGGATAACACAAGATCTAGCAGCTTTTACATTAAGGGATCAAAGGGCTTAGAATATGATATTCCAGAAGTCCAAGGAACTAGGATTAAAACAAAGAACCATCTACCCAGCAAAACTGAGTATAATATTTAAGGGGGAAAAATGGTCATTCAATGATATAGAGAACTTGCGAGCAATCTTGATGAAAAGACAAGAACTGAACAGAAAATTTGATTTTCAAACACAAGAATCAAGAGAAGCATGAAAAGGTAAACAGGAAATAGAAATCATAAAGCACTTTCTAAAGTTGAACTATTTGCGTTCCTACATGGAAAGATAATATTTGTAACTCTTGAGACTTTTCTCAGTGTTTGGGTAGTTGGAGGGATTATTCACACACACACACAGAAAGAGAGAGAGAAAGAAAGAGAGAGAGAGAGAGAGAGAGAGAGAGAGAGACAAAGAGACAGAGAGCACAGGGTGAGTTGAATAAGAAGGGATGATATCTAAAAAATAAAACTAAGAGGTGAGTGAGGAATATATTGCGAGGAGAAAGGGAGAAATGGAATGGGGCAAATTATCACTCATAAAAGAGGCAAGAAAAAGCTTTTTCAATGGAAAAGAAAAGGGGGGAGGTGAGAGAGAAAAAGTGAAGCTCACTCTCATCACATTTGGCACAAGGAAGGAATAACACTCAATTCGGTATGAAAATCTGTAGGAAATTTTTCCTATATTTTCCTATTTTTCCTATATATTAAATATATTAATATATATTTCCTATTATATTTATTCCTAAATATTTCCTAAATATATTTATTCCTAAATATATTTCCTATTTCCTATTTTCCTATATTTTCTATAGGAAAGTAGGGGAGAAAGGGACAAGCAGGGTGGGGGGATGATGGAAGAAAGGACAATGGGAGGGGGGAGCAATTAGAAGTCAGCACCCTTGGAGAGGGACAAGGTCAAATGAGAGAATAGAAGAAATGGGGGACAGGATAGGATGGACGGAAATATAGTTAGACTTACACAACATGACTATTATGGAAGTCATTTGCAAAACCACACATATATAGCCTATATTGAATTGTTTGCCATCTTAGTGGGGTTGGGTGGGGAGGGAGCAAGGAAGAGAAGTTGGAACTCAAAGTTTTTGGATCAAATGTTGAGAACTGTTTTTGCATACAACTGGGAAATAAGAAATACAGGTAATGGGGTATAGAAATTTATCTTGCCCTACAGGACAAGAGAGAAGATGGGGATAAAGGAAGGGAGGGGTATTAGAAGGGAGGGCACATTGGTGGAAGGGGCAATCAGAGTGCATGGCATTTTGGGGGGGAGGGGAGAGATGAGGAGAAAATTTGGAACTCAACTTTTTGTGTAAATGAATGTTGAAAACTTAAATAAAATTTTTTAAAAAAACAATATTATTTCATTTGCTCTGGAAATACAAGGAAGATTTAAGAGAGAAATGAGGAGAAAAATAAGTAGGAGAAAAATGTAAGGAGGAAGGGAAATAAAGGAACAAGAAGATAAATAATGAAAAAAGAAGGGAAGAAAGAGGAAACAGGAAAAAAGGAAGAAGAAAGGAAAGAGAAAAGGAGAATGAGGAAAAAAGAGAAAAGATAGGGTGAAGAAAAAAACAAATATCTACACAAAATTGACATAAATGAATGCTGGAATTTACATTGATGTGAAGTCTATTGAACACTCTACCTTCGAGTTCTCATAAATTTCTGAGTTCAATGTGGTATACATGAAACTTTGTTTTAATCACAACCCAACCCCCAACTCCAATGTAAAGCTGGGATGCTCTAAATTTAACTCAGGTGTAGATGTTCTGGTATCACCTTTCTAATCAATCAAGAAATATCTATTTAATATGTGCCTACTATGAGCCAGGAGCTAGTGATACAAGTACAAATAATGAACCAATCCTTATTCTCAAGGATCTTGTGTTCTCATTATAAACGTAAAGCTAATAAACACAAATACATATGAAGTAATTAAATACAAGTTTATATCTGCCTCTGCTAAAGGCAAAGCCCTAGCAGTTCGCAGATCATGAAAGAAGAGAGCATTTGAGCTTTGTTGTAAATGAAGGGAAGAAATCTTAGGAGAAGATAAAGAGGATATATATTCCAAGTATGTAGAATGACCACCTCAAGACAGAGAGATATTAGGATTGTGGTGTATGAAAAACAGTGAAAAATCCAGTGTGACTGGAAGGAAAAAGGTCAGAGGGGGTGTAATGTCCAATGAAGTTGAAAAGATGGTCTGGAGTCAGTTTGTGTATAGTTTAAGAGCTAAGCTAAAGAGTTTATATTATATTTTAGAGGGAACAGGAAGCATTAGATTAAATAAGGGAGTCACAGGGTCAGATGAGCACTTACAGAAAATCACTAGCAGCAGGACTGAATAAATCGAGGAGTAACTCAAGGTGGGGGAAACCAATTAGGAGGCTGTTATAATAATCTAGGTGAGAAATGATGAGAATATGAACTAAGGCCCCTCAGTGAGGGGAGAGAAGGGATCAGGGATGATAGACGTCATAGAGGTACAAAGACAAAGCAAGCCTCAATGTGGACTCAGTAAAAAGTATTTTATTGGGTCAGAAAAGAAATACAACTAGAAATATTCTCACCAATGGTTCCCCAAATGAATATGTTTCCACCATTTTCTTTTCTAACCTAGACCTGAGAGAAAGCTCCCCACTTCAAACTGGAAAAAAAAATCCTTTGGCAGCAGTGAGTGCTATGTCTTATCCTTCCTGGGCATCATCCTTCCTGAACATCGTCATCATTCCATCCCTACAGCAGCTATCAAAGACTCCCAGCATTGTCATCTTGTCTTATTGTCTTTATCAACCAATTCAGAAGTCACCACATGTGTCTGCTCCAATTCATCTTGGAAAAAGTTGTCTACACTGGAAACCATCACTTGCTCACTGTACATTGTCTCTTCAAGTCCTTGCAAATCAGCTTCTACCCTTCCTACTCCATTCAACTCTCTAAAGCATCAATAATATTTAGTTGATAAACCCAATGGTGTTTTGGGAAGTCAGTATTAAGGAATACCTTATTACTTACATTATCTGATTGTAAAACACTGCTTCCTTCAGGGTACTCTCCTATCTTTATACCGTCCTAGATCTTCTGTTCCTCCATTCATTTAGAACTAACTCTTCTTTTTCAATATCATAAAGTGGATGATCTCCAAGATTCTATTACTGGTCTCTAGTTTCTCTTTATATCCTTTCCCCCTGACAATCTCATTCACTCTCATAGCTTTGACTATCACTTCTAAGTAAATGACTCCCAAACCTATATCCATAGGCCTAACTTCTACTTTGATTTCCAGACCAACAATTCCAAACACCTCCCTGCACATCCTGCTGGTACCTCAAACTCAACATGTCTAAAACCAAACTGATTATCCTTCCCTAAAAATTGTAATGGCATGGCAGAGACAAGCTGGTGGAGAAGAAAGATGCACAGGTACTAGCTCTTAGCCCACAGCCCATAAAATACCTGTAAAGAACTCTTAACAAATTCTAGAGCAGCAGAAGCCACAGAACAATGGAGTGGAGGAGATTTCTGGTCTAGAGTGACCTGAAAGACCGATGGTAAAGGTCTGTCCCACCAGACCCAGAACAGAATCCAGCCCAGCCTTGGCCATGTGGCACCAAGAGGAGTAGATCCAAGCAGGCTTCAGGGACAGAATCTCCAGCTGCAGCACAGATCCCTCAATCCACATGTGAAAAAAGTCAGTGAAAGGGTCTTTTCAGCTGGCCAAGCAGGGAGCACGGTGTCATGTCCCTATAACTTGGGCCTCCTCAGGTGGAAGCAGTAGAAGCAGCAGCAGATGGGGCTCCCCAAAGCAGGCAGTAGCCCACATCCACTGTTGAAAACATCATCGTAAATCCCCTGAGGGAACTGAGCCCTGTGTGGTGACCCTGCCCCCAACTGAGCAGCTGATCTTAATCTCACACTGAACAGCAGCCCTACCTTTTCCTAAAGCTCCTGAGACTTTGGAACAGCTCATCTGAATCTCAGCCCCCAGTGCTGGCTTGGCAGAACTGGAGGTGAGGTGGTTGTGGCAGAGAAAACTCAGAAGTCAAGTAACTGGCTGGGAAAATGCCCAAAAGAGGGAAAAAAATAAGACCATAGAAGGTTACTTTCTTGGGGAACAGGTGTCTTCCGCTATCCTTTAGGATGAGGAAGAACAAGGCACACTGTCAGAGGAAGTCAAGGCCTCTGCCTCCAGGGCCTCCAAAGGGAACTTAAATAGTGTTCAGGAAATAGACCTTAAAAACAAGTTAGCAGCTTACTAAAGGAGCAAAGAAATGCTGAGGAAAATAACAGCTTTAAAAAGAGGCTAACTCAATTGGAAAAAGAGGTCCAATGAGGAGAAGGAGGTTTGAAAAAACAGAATTAGCCAAATGAAAGAGAAGGTTCAAAAGTTCACTGAACAAAATAATTCACTGAAAGAGAGAATTGAGTTCAGGGAAATGAATGACTATGAGTTAAACCAAGCAGTTAGTAAACAAAACAAAAAATTTGAAAAAATGGAAGATAATGTGAAATATCTCATTGGAAAAACAACTAACCTGGAAAATAGATCCAGGAGAGACAATTTAAAAATTATTGGATCACCTAAAAATCATGATCAAAAAAGAGCCTAGACATTATCTTCCATGAAATTATCAAGGAAAAATGCCCTAGAACCAGAGGGCAGAATAAATATTGAAAGAATTCACTGATCACCTTCTGAAAGAGATCTGAAAAGAGAAACTCCTAGGAATATTGTGGCCAAATTTCAGAGTTCCCAGATCAAGGAGAAAATACTGCAAGCAGCTAGAAAGAAACAATTTGTGTACTGTGGAAATACAATCAAGATAACACAGGATCTGGCAGCTTCAACATTAAGGGATCGAAGGGCTTGGAGTAGGATATTTCAGAAGTCAAAGGAACTGGGATTGAAGCCAAGAATCACCTACCTAGCAAATCTGAATATAATACTTCAAAGGAAAAAATGAACATTCAGTGATATAGTCGAATTTGAAGATTTCATGTTGAGGAAAAGACCAGATCTGTATTTAAAAATTTGACTTCCCAAGATAAGAATCAAGAGAAGCATGAAAAGGTAAACAGAAAAGAAAAATCATAAAAGACTCTCTAAAGCTGAACTGTTTACATTACTACATGGAAAGAAAATATTTTAACTCTTGAATCTTTTTTCAGCGTTTGGGCAGTTGGAGAGATTGTACATACACACAACACACACATACACATAGATAGAAAATACAGGATGTGTAATATCAGAAGAGATGATATCCACATACACCCAAAAAATAAAATAAAGTAAAAATTAAGGAGTGAAGGAGGAAAATTCCTGGAAGAGAAAGGGAGTAATGGAATGGAGCAGGCTATAACTCATAAAA
This sequence comes from Bettongia penicillata ogilbyi, assembly GCA_023548195.1. Lineage (NCBI taxonomy): Eukaryota > Metazoa > Chordata > Mammalia > Diprotodontia > Potoroidae > Bettongia > Bettongia penicillata. The sequence continues at coordinate 1,290,864 of JAJHZJ010000640.1, forward strand.
GAGAGAAGAAAAATCTTATTCAATGGAGGAGATAAGGGAGAAAGGGAGGGGGGGGTAAAATAAAGCTACTCTCCTCACATGTGGCCTGAAGGAGGGAATAACAACACGCTCACTAAATTTGATATGAAAATTTATATACACCACAGGAAAGTAGGAGAAGAGGTGACAAGTGGAGCAAGGGGAATGTTAGAAGGGAAGGCAAATGGGATAAGGGAGTCACTAGAAATAAACTTTTGAGAAGGGACAAGGTCAACTGTAGGGGGGAAAATAAGGGGGGATAGAGTAGGTCAGAGGGCAATATAATTAGTATTACACAACATGATTACTAAAGAACACATATTTAGTCTGTATTGAATTGCTTGCCTTCTTAGTGGGGCTGGGGAGAGAGGGGGGAGGGAGACAAGTTGGAATTCAAAGTAGTAGAAACGAATGTTGAGAATTTTTACTACATATAATCAGGAAATAAGAATTACAGGGATAGGGGTATGGAAAGTTATCTTGCCTTGCAAGAAAAGAGAGAAGATGGAGATAGGAGAGGGGTGGGGTGTGATAGAGGGGAGGGTACATTGAGGGAAGGAGTAATCAGAATGCAAGGTATTAGGAAGCAGGGGGAGGGGAGTGATGGGGAGAAAAATTGGACATGTTACAAAATGAGGTAAAAGCAATTAATATTAAAACAATAGACTGAATTATTTACTGAGAATAAATCAATGACATCTTTAGTTTGGAGAAAAGAATTTCAGTCTAAATTTCCAAGAGGAAGGTAACCTCGGGTAAAATTTGGCATTGATGGAAAAGTCAAGGTTCTAATGGTAAATTAGATTTTATGATTGCCATTTAATCAGGAACTAGAACATGTATAGAAAGACATGTAAGCCACTTAAGACTTGCCTCAAAAGATGTTCTTTAACCAAAGTGAAACTATAGTCATACTTGAAACCTAGTTATTGGAACTTGCCATTTTTAGATGCTGTGGGGCTTAAGAATTAAGTCACTTAATAGTGACTTCTTGTGAGTCTAACTCCAGGTATGGGAAGCAAGAAAGGCGATCCGAGCCTCCAATACATGATGCCAGTATGAGATGAGCCGATGAGATGCTGGTATGAACTGCATAGGTAATCTTAAGGGAAGGGTAGGAGAAAGGCTGTTCAGCATGGACTGAGGTGGGATCCTCCTGACTCAATTTCCCCACTGACACCTGGCAGACTTTAAGCCTGACTGAATGCAAGTGGATAATCTAATCCTGCCTGTGCTTGACGTGAAATTGGGGAGATATTGTATCCCTGTAATGTCCTTACTATTGGTGGCAATTTCCTACAGTCAAAAGGTTTGTAAGTTTAATATCAGATCTATTAAATTATAGATTATTGGTAGGGGAACATCCAAGGTTGTATAAAATTAAGCTATTAGGCATAGGGCTTTAGACCAACAACAGTAAGTTAGGGTCCTTTAATCCTTAGTAATACTGTGGAGACAATGAGGTCAAGAGCTTGTGAAGTTAGCAACATAAGTATTATCTGTCTCAATTCATCACTTTCCAGGTTTATTTCATACTACTCCCCTCAACATATACTATTCTCTAACCAAACTATTCATCATCTCCATCAGTTCCCTTCCCTGTTCCTCTCCTATGTCTTTCCTGTATGTTTCCCTATAGCTAGGATACCTTTTCCATGCTAGCCTAGCCAACTCCGCCCTTTCTTGCAGTGCAAATATTAAACTCTTACCAATTACCAAACTCAAGCACCATGTTCTCTAGGGATCCTTCCTTGACCCCCTCCCATTTTTCATGCTTATGTGGTACTTTTTTTGGATCTGCCTTACATAAAACATACTTGTCATGTTTTATTTTGCATTGTAGTAACATATTCATATTCTGAATCCTTATGAGAATATATGCTGCCTGAGAGCAAAGACTAAAGTTTGACCCTCCAATGAGAGCTTAGAATGGTCCTCTGCGCTTCCTAACTACTCAATAAAGATTTATTCATCTTTGTTTACTACTAATGAACTGTTTGCTTGTGTGTAAGCATTCCACCCAAAAGAAAGACTTGAAGGATATTTTTGAAAAGTCTTTCCAAAAGGTCAATGGAATGATCTTGAAGTCCCCGCTTGTTCCTGGGAACATTATTAAAAAAAAAAAAAAAAAAAAAGAGGAGACCAATTCAAACTCCTCTACACAGCTTTTCAAAGAAATCTTAGCTATCCAAAATATTTTACATATACAAAAGAAAACCTTTTAAAATTCTTAAAATTTGAGTGAAACTACAGATCAGTGAGGTTATCAAGTCAGTGGGACAGCAGAGTTGAGCCAGACTGCTAAGGCAGGGTCAAGTATAACAGCAATCTGGAGTCAAGGCAGGGTGGGGAATGCACTATAAATCAGGCTTCCCCAGATGCAGCACAGGAAGGTCTAAAAGCTAGAGGATCAACACAGAGAAGAGCACAGGGCTCAACACTGGCCTCGGAACCAGGAGCTGTGGGCCCTGATTCTAATGTTGCCATTTCCTCCAGGTGGGACACGCAGCCCCTCTGGGACTCAGGCTCTTCATCTGCACAGTGAAGGATGTACTAGATGATTTATGTAGTCCTTTGCAGTTCTTAAGCTGGATGACTCTCAATTCAACGTTCAATAGTTTGTTTGGGGGTCAAACTGATGACCCAGAAGAGATGTGTGGGTGTTGTACTTTGAGCTTATGGCCAAATCAATGTGTACAGAGCATTATTCCTATTTCAAAGGAGTAGAAGGATAATTATATTTTGTTAATGATTGTAGAGGTTTATAGTTGTATCTCTGCTTTTATTAAATTCTATTGCTCTTATCTATGATTGATTTGATGCCAAGTCCTTGGTCAGGAAGGCACCCCCAGACCACAGTATCTGTTATTACAGGAAAATGTGATTCATTTTACAATGATGTACTTTGTGGTTTCTAAGAACACTTTGGGACAAAAAACAGAGTTCCCCTGATTAAATGTTGTAATAAATTGCTAAAATGTGTAATATGAAATGAGAGAATAGGACAGTACATTTATATATACAGAGATATGTTTATGTGTACATATATTTTTATGTATATAGAGATATATATATATACATATCTACATATATCACATCTACATCGTACATATACTATATATAGTTAATTGTCAGATACGTGCAATAAAATGCAAAAGGAGTTGAAGAAGAGACATAAAAGAAAAATATCATCTTTGCTATTAGTATAAGCACAATGGATCTTCACAACAAAGAAAGGTAGGCATAGTATTATTAGCTCCATTTTATAAAAGAGCAAACCAAGTTGACAAGAGGTAATATAACTCAACCTCAAAGTCACATAGTACACCTTATGTAAAATGATCGTAACAGTAACAAAAATAGCAGCTAGCATTTATATATTGCTTTAAAATCTACAAAATGCTTTACATCTATTATCTCATTTGATCCTCACAACAACCCTGTGAGGTAAGTGCTATCATTAATCCCATTTTATAGATATGGAAAATGAAACACAGAGAGGCCAAGTCACTTGCCTAGGGTCACACAGCTATTAAGTGTCTGAGGCATGATTCAGACTCAGGACTTCCTGACTTAAAGTCTAACACTCCATCCACTATGCTACCTAAAGGTAAGAGAGGTTGAATTTAATAGCCAGGTTTCTAGGTACATATCAAACATGATAGAATTTAATGGCTGTCATGAGGGTGTTAATACATGCTACATTAAGGAAAAATTGTAGAGCTTGAAGAGAACCTACATCCAGCACCAAGAAGGATGGAAAAGAGATTGTGACCTGCAAACAAAAACTACCTGGTTCAGACTTGATAAGGGAACTGAATTTACACATGGCAAATTCTACTGTGATTTTCAGTTGCATTCTCTTCCTCACTGTGGTCCTCTTTGGTTACACATGAACCAAAGGGATTAGCCCAGGTTGTTGGTGTCGGTGGTCCTTTGTTTTCAAAGACAACCAATGATATCATGAGTGAGTGATGTCTTGACTTGTGTGTGAATTGGATTTAAGTGAGGCAGAGCTGCCAAATCACCAGCCTCAATCCTTCCAGAGTCATCAACAGTGGCAGGACAAAAGTCAGGATGATCATCGATGGTCCAAGACACAATGGATTATCTTGGTGTCATTAATGTCTTCGTAAACTCTAAGTGCTCCATAGCTCCTGCTTCAGCAGCCTTCAAGGCCACTGGAACAAATTGTTCTCATTTGCCCATTCTTCCAATCTTCACATGCTTGGGGTAAGACACCTCCTAATCTCATCAATGGGTTTAAACCTATTGCCAGCCTCAACCTGGTATAGCTCATGTGCCTAGACAGTTTACCAGGGTGTGGCTGCTGCATACATTACAGCTTCCTGGAGCCACAGGTGAGAGTTGGGTGATAGTTGACCACCAAATGTGGGTGAGCAGCTCTTATACCAGAGGTGTTAGTCCTCCCTCAACATCCCATACACGTCAGGTAGAGACAGATATTCAGGAGGCAGACTGAGATGTAAGCCTAAAGGTCAGT